>JBBPUM010000819.1:0-12835 GCA_038094695.1 Chiua aff. virens | reverse complement strand
TGACTCTCCACTGCCGGTGGGGCCACAATGTAACATAATGACTACGAATCGTAGCATGACTAGTACAAATATTTACAAATCTTAGTAATACTGCCCTGTGCGTGTCTGTGTAAAGTGAGAGTTTGTTTGAGTACACAGCCACAGATACCACACAGAAAGCTGTGCTCTGTATGGTCTGTGTAGGACTTTACAGAGTGCATCTCTCTTGGGAGTCTGTAGTCCAAAAAGGTTGGTTTACTGATGATACGGTGGGATTGCAATTGTGAACCGCAAACAATGATTCTGGCATCCGGGAGAGGAGAGCACGGGCAGGGGGAATTAGCTAGACAAGACTTGGTATGTAAGAAGCTGTGTCAAGAACTGGCGCTGGACTTGGCCACTTGAAGACACACAGCAGGTTTCGAGTCAAGAAGTTAGTTGAGTTCACGATTGCGAAGTCTTATCCCTGACTCATTATCAATCCGAGCTTTCTGTCAAACTCTCAGGGCAGTAGTAGATTGTTCATAAACACCAAAACTTAAACTTGTATATAACGCGGTTCGTATACACAACATGCGACTCTGGTACGTGACTACGGTAAGGAACTCAAACATCGGCGTAAAATCAGTAGAAGATATCAATCATAGTCCACCGTACGAAGATTCCACGTCAACTCAACGAAAACTCCAAATCACCTAGCTATTCTTCAGTCAGAGAGTGTCATTGGCGCTGACTCGTCACTTGAGTCAGACAGAGTCGCGAAGACATCAACGGGGAAGCCAGGAACTATGACTACTTGATGGTCGTCAGGGTCCTGGTCAGCCTGGTTGCGTTGGCGGATGGCCCTACTCATAGAGCGAGTTACAGGGCCGGTTGGCTGGGGACCAGCAGACTGAGTCGCGACAGATTCGTCGTTATAGTCAGGGTCCTCGATGCGACGCTTGACACCTCTAAAAGCAGACATGTACCAGTCTTGGTACCGGTGATATGCAGTGCATGCAGCGGCGCTTGCGATACTGTGTTGGCAGCGAGGCCAGTCAAAGTTCCATCGGATGTCTGTAGATGAGAGCTGAGTGGTATCTGCACTGGCATCAACCCTATTGGTGAAAGAAGCAATCGCATCCCTGATCTTGAGCAATCCATCATAAATCAAAGAGTCCACAGCAGCTATGTTGATTTCTGGGAATAGTGTCTTTGGCTGATTAGCGACAACTTTCGGAATAGGGTACAGCGACCACTTACACCATGAGCCATTGACTCGCTGTCTTTGCTAACTCTAAGAGCCTGATTTGGATCCTCGCTTTCTTTGAGCCAAGCGTAGTAATCTACCTTCGCGATGCGACACCAAGGGTGGTCGCCGATTACAATTGACCCGAGGAACTGACCATCTTCATCAGTTGTCTGCATCAACTTGACGAAGTCTCCCAAGCAGAGGATTTCTGGTCGGCGGCGGAACATCTCCCAAGCAGTGGAGCCTACTGCGGGAGAGTGATACTGTTTGGCCTCAGTTATAATGATCATCATGACGAGCAAAGTTTCGGGGTGGGCATCGACCTCGAGTTGAAGCTTCGTCATGAGTGCCTCCTCCCCTTGGGAGAAGGCACATTCGCCGAGATAAACGATTTGGGAATCTAGTGGTTTCTGTGACAAATGTTCAATAGTGATTGAGATGTCAGGGGCTGCCTTGAGATTTCCTGTACGGAGCGGCGTGGTCAACTCCACAGAAGGGAGGACCTGCATTTGATCGTAAGGGAGCCCCTCGAGGAATGGCACTAACGCACGATTCAGCTCGATGAGAGATGCTTCATGAGCCGGCGTTGGAAATTCGACGATAAGGATCCTTCGTGACATGGAATAGGTTAGTCTGATCATTGTTCGGAGATGAGTGGGCTCGGCAGCTTGTAAGTAATGAAGAAAGGACGGACCTTGGCTTCTTGGTAAAGACGTCTAAATCTATGATTTGGACGATCATATGATATTCGTGTTGACCAACATCTCCGAAGATCTATCAAACTAGGTTAGCAACGTACAATGTTATTAAAGCGTGAAATCTAGACCTCGATCGATGTATCGATTGCGTTCCTTCGAGTCCCTCTGAGGTTCCCTCGCACAACAAGTTCCAATATGTCAACAAAGATCTCTGGGTAGCTAGTTTTCAGCGGTACCTTGGAGCACTGAAAACGTAATTTACCTGATTTCAGAAGATCTGGAGCTTCTGCTAGGAAGGGAAATTTATGGACAAGCACCAGTGCTTCTGATGAGGGCAAGGATTCCTGAGAAACTTGGACGCTCGTGGAATCACTAGAGTGTTTTGCAGAGGGGGTCAGCCGGGCCAGAGGAACTTCACATATGGTCGTAGCAGATTTCCTCTTTGACGACGGGACGCGTCTCCCTAGCAATGGCCCGGGTTGTGGGCTTCTTGACGGTACGCATACATTCGCCTTGTACTGGAAGTGGTTTGGACTACGGGGATAACAAGAAAGGGGAACGTCCGCTATGATAGACATTGTGGTTCGAACGTGAAGAGAATCTGCGGAAGTGAGGGTGGTAAGTGTAACCGAGTTGTACAGCCCCAATTTACTTACTGGTCAGATCAAATTGCTTTAGAGTCCGATGGGGTTGAGTGGCATACTAGTATTATGACGAGAAAAAAATGGAAGCCTACCCCCTTAATCTGGCTCATCCGTTATTAAAAATAACAACACGGGATGATTTATACGCCACTGGGCTAGCAGCTGAGCGCTGTTCCCAAGAATCCTGATGTAGGTGGGTCCTAGTATGACCGGATAAAATCGGGCAGACTGGGTGTCGAGTCGGCGATAGAAGGATAACTTAAAAGTAACGGTGAGAAATGTACAACTAAAACACGTCAGAGAAATGAAACATGTCACCTAGCTTGTATCCATTTTTCAAACTTGTGGGCCGTGTTACACCGAGAACACGCATGCGTGGCTGACACCCTGGCCCCCGGCATCAAATTTGGCAATTTGGCGGCTGGCCCCGTGTGACGTCGCCCATCATCCGCCACTGATCAGAATCCGAAAGCCCAGATCAGTGACACATTCCGACGTATCCCTGGTATTTCGTGGAGGCGATACCGTGTAGAAAATCACCTGGCGTATAGGTAAGTACAATGCTTTAGCTTACGCCATAATTTGTTAGCAGACAGTTTCGTGGCGCGCACGTTCCCGTAGCGTTCCGACTCACCAATGACCACTGACATGCTTCAAGGTTCCTCGAAGAGGTTTTCACTATTTTCACCTGACTCGTACCCTGGGAGAGGAATAACTTGGACCGTTCATTGAATCAAAGCAATTTCTGAAAAGCATTGCAGCTGAACAGTACTCACACAGGTATCGTTCAACGTTCAACGTTCAACCCCCGCATCCCCGCGATATGTTGTTTTCAAGCATTGCAACAACTTTTTTCCAGCTTTAATATTGACTTCAACATTAAGTAAGAGATATTACAGCATCGTCACAGTGCCACGCTATTAAATGATTATTCCATTGAATTGATACTTACCGTGATGCAGACTCTTTGAAAGGGAAGTTGAATGCTGAGCACTGATAGTAGCTGACAGCTGCCGTAGTCTGGATCAGTAGAACTTTCAGTATTCGGAGACGAGCTTCACAACGGGGACTTTTAATCTGGGACTGTTGAACACGAAAGGGACTATAGTATTCAGTGGATCAACATATTGTAGATCTTAACTCCTTTCCCCAGGGTGGTAGCAAATTCCTACTCTCCTGGAATTTCAACAGTCCGATAGTCGCTACCTATCACTGAAATCGTATGCGTGGACAGGAGAACTTTGCAACAGTATCCCATTGTGCGTCACTCACACTTTAGTTTTTATCTAACTAAATACTTGCACCGCACTACGTCAGTGCCGTGGCACATTGTCACAGGACATATTTACCAACGCAGAATTCGGTTTGGGTTTGTCAGCGACTAGCAGGCTAACTGCTTTCAAGTTATATTTGTTCAATCTGCGGTGATTCTGCGCCGCCGCCATAGTTCGGCTGACTGACAACCGAGTCGGTTCAAACCAGTTGACGTGATTTGCCCATAACAACTACGAGTAGGTGCCGGAATCCAGGTACATAACGACTCCAAGACTTCGATTAGAGGTGAGTACCAACTGCGGAATATTGTATTCGAACACTCATGAATTCGTGAATGAATTCATGTGACGAGTTGCTCAGTTCGTTTCACTACTGTATAGCACGCTCGGATTAGGAGGCGAAGCATCAAGTACTGCCTCGAAACTTGACCTCGACCCTTGAACCTGGGTGATGTATGTAAGCGATGTGGAGCTTAATGTTAACAAACGAAAACTTCAGAGATCCGTGCAGCGGCGAGAGAGCTGACGTATATTTATTATCTGTATTCTAAGTAGCAATTGCTAAGCTAGTAGGTACTGTTACTCTTAGCAATTAGGATTGCAAGCTTGTCAAAGGCCGAGAACATGTGTGCATAAATTACATATGTGCATATGTACATGTATAATGCATATGGGATCGACCGATCAATGTGAAACCTGCGGCACGATTGTGATACCCGTCCAAACTTGAAGGACAGTTGTAGTATGAAAACTTGCTATGTAAGATCAATGTCGAGTGGCGAATGGTTGTTGGGACATTCTGTGACAATTGGTCAGTTATGTAGTGCAACAAATAGTCTCGGAAATATGGAACCTGAGGTGTATGGCACCAAGTAATCTTCCTGCATTGCGTACTCAAATGCAGCGCTTTGTCCGCTCTTATGAATCAGAAAACGAACTTGCCCTACAAAGCGATTAGTGGCGCAAAGATCATTTTGTGCTTGCTCCAATGCCATCCTGTTGTATTGAAGAACTAACGTGTTTCGATGAATGATTTGGTGGGCAAGAGACTCGCGTGCGAGAACGATGCGACGATCAGCCCGAGCAGCCTCTAACAAGAGGTAGGCTTTGCGAGTGCTGAGCGGGTGAGGAACGACATGGTGGTGAACATTGAATTCCTGAGGGAGTGTCGAAAAAGTAAATTTTAATAGTAGCGACCAGGTGACTGGGCTCAAAACTCACATTAATATTGTGCCGGTGTGGATCACTGTCCCCTGGATCGTCAGCAGACTCGGATCCGTTGAGAGGTCGAGGAATATCCCGAGTTCCGGGACAATTTGGATCCTGATTCAGGGCGTTTGATGTGTGTTGAGCCTGGTCTGGCACGTGGATGCCAGTAAGGGAGGAATAAACCAGTAAAAGTGGTGCTAGATGAAAGATTTCATCTGATACAGGCCACTGAAAACGAGATGGGGTGTCCAGGGCTGTCTGACTCGGGCCTGGTATACTCATCGTGATAGTAAGGAATAACCTTGTATATGGCATGCAAGTGAAGCTTACACGATGGCTATAGTTAGTACATGTTGGGGCACACTTTGTACTAATCACTCGCAAGTTCCCGAGCCTCGGAGCCCCAGAGGCTATCTGCGCTAATGCCCAAAGCAAGAACAAATCGTTGGCGGCCCAAGAAGGTTAGTTGTCCACGGTGCGGAAAACGATTTTGTTCTGACAGCGATGTCCTTCGGCACATGAACCAGCCAATGGGACTTTGCGGTGGGGCTATCTGGCATCAAGACCATCGTTCAAACACTCCTCACGACCCGGCTGAGCTTCCGTCAGATGATGGGCAATCCGTCTCTGGCACCGGGATCATAGCACCCGACAGTCCTCACTTCCCTCAGGCTCAGTCAGACTTTCAACCGAATGACGACTCTGGCCATCGACCTCTCGCTTTAGATTCCAACTGTTCCGGATTCGAACGAGAGTTGGACCGTGATGGAATGGATACAGACAATGAGCAAAAATTTGTGGAACCATTTCCAGGCTGTGGTGACTCGTATCCTGGTGGGTCCACATTCATGGACAACTTCTGGCAGGATGAATACTGGAAGGAACAGCAGACGAACTTGTATTTTCCTTTTGCTTCTGCTGAGGAGTGGCAGTTTTCGTCCTGGTGCTTACGCTCGGGACTTAGTATGGCGGCTATCAATTCTTTGTTATCCTTAAAAATAGTAAGTGATCAGTGTTTCTATCCTGAGCTTTGATTGATTGCCAAAAGATCGAGTGCCTTTCACTCTCTTTTCGGATGGCAAGAGAACTCCGGGCGCGCGCAGAGTCTCTTCCGTCAGGACCACAGTGGTTTTGCAAGCGAATGCAGACTGAAGCCCCAACTAAGCAACCCGTCCGTCTGTTCTACCGTCCAGCGCTCGAATGTATACAGTCGCTTCTGAGTCATCCGCTGCTGTCTCACCATATAACCTTCACCCCTCGGAAAATTTGGACGTCGGCCGCTCGCATTTGTCGCATATACGAGGACTGGTTGAGTGGTGACCATGCATGGGAAATCCAGGTATGTACACCCCACTTTCATACTTGTGATCGTCGCATTTATTTGTCAGGCATTTATTCTAGACAGAACTTCCCGAAGGTGCAACCATACTAGGTGTCGTCCTCTCCTCAGATACATCAGCAAACTACACTTTTGTCTACAGGCCCTACAGACCACCACAGACTCTGTAGACTCTGCAGACTCAACAGCCCCAACAGACCACTGGCATAATACTATATTTTCTCTCCTCTCAGGCTAATACTACTAGAATTTCTAACTACCACATTCTTGTACTACACTTCAGTAGTACACATTGATTTACTACTACTACTACTACTACTAACTTGGAGTACACTCTGAACACCTTTGAACACTTTTCACTACACTTTTGTACGCTTTTTTTGCTTACTACTAGTACACTTCAAGTTTTTTCACTAGTACACTTTTGTATGACACTTTTTGCTATGCTTTTACTATCCTAGTTCAATGTGGAAGTTACAGAAAGATAGTCAACACTAGTAGCAGACACAGGTGGATTGTTCGACTGGTACTAGCTTAGCTATCACTAGCAAATTTTTGTCATCTTAGAGGGCCGTGACTCCGAGTCAGGCTACTGATCTGTCGACGAAGCAGTCGAGTCTGCAAATTTAATAACAGATCAAGCAAACCAGCACCGTCCTGGAGCGATTCCCAGCCTGAGTGCCACCAAGAAAGGCGGTTGTCCAACACCTCGGCAAAACGAGACATCCGCGGAGCTTTGGGTTGTGTTTGGAGTACGTGAGAACAGAGGTAGAGAAGGTGTCTCCTCAGGCTGATACTCATTCGATATTGGAGAGGATGAGTTGATGGAGGAACGACCATTACAAAGCCTAGAAGGGACTCGGATAGAACATGAATGAGATGGAGAGATGTAAAGGAGACGAAAGGCAATACTCGTACCTTGAGGCAATATAAACATCTTGACTCAAATTTGGTTGCGAGTGCTAGTGGCGAAGAAAATGAGAAATCATGAAATAAAAGCAAGGAAGTGACGATCTGGGAGGATAAAGGATGGTTGGGGGGGAAAGCACGTTGGCCCTTTGCCACCCATCTTGATGATAGCCTTGACCCGGTGTGCAGTCGTGGCAAGCATCAAAAATAAAACCTTCCAGTAGTAAAAGGTTTAAGGATACCAAAGATGGCCGTAAGGAGGACAGAGTGGACGTGACACAGAGGAACCAGGATCAGCTGAAATGGCTGAACACGTTGCCCTAGACAGAGGTGTAAGAATGACGTACCTGTGGCTGGTAGAACACCGCCCAACTCTTCATCCGAAGGGTTTGTCCGTCGCGTATAACACAAGGCATCGAGGATGAGAACAGCTTCAATGATCCCAACGCAAGAATTTGGAAGTTTCGGCCACGATATTCTCGATAGAAGGCATGCCTCAACTGGACAACCGTTCTCTGTAGTTCCTCCTTCGTCCTTTCAGGTTTGTTAGGATCCACGTTTCTGTTCACGGGCTTAGAGATGTCTCCTTTCCTTCGATCGCCCTCCCTCTCACCTTCTCCAGATGAGTCATGCTCATTTTATCCTCATACCTTCTATCGATCTTCATGCATTTTTCAGCGCACTCGGACGAGTCCCCCACTGGCGCAATGCGATTGAAGGAACGGTTGTGTTGGTCAGATATCTGAACCGACACGACTCGGAGCTTCGCGGCTACAAATCAGAGGGACTAGCTGGGTTAGCAGCATGGGTGTATCATAGGCATCAGAACAAACTCACTAGATCAAAACCTACGAGTAAAGCGCTCGCTATGCGAATGTGCAGGGGAGACAACCTCGATACTATGAGAATGGTATGGCCTCAGCATAATTCCCGTTCAGACCCACTCACCTGTAATTACGCACTGTGGGTCTCCCTTCAGAGAAAGAGGCTCTCGAAGAAGTGCATCTAGCATTTCCCCACCAATAACGAAGTTTGTTCTCGGTCTCGGATACGGCGAGATGGATGCCGCTGCGGTCGTTTGAGAAGGGTCAAGGGCCCCATCAGTGAATTCGTCGGTTATCATGTGATCACAATAGTAAATATGACCACGGCCCGGGCAGACCTAAACCCGTGAGCGACACAACGAATAGAGGCACACTGCCATTAGACATGAAATCAACCTTATCAACTTTGTCATTGCACAAATTAATACCCAAAGAATGAGTACTAGAATTAAAAAATGATCCAATCTAAGTAATAGTACACGTATGACAAAGTCATCCCATCAATTCCTCGACTCGGCGCTTCTTGACCCTGCGAGGATGGGTTGTATCAGAAACCGTACCGTCAACTGTAGATGTGCCAGTGGTTGTATCCTTGCCACATAATTTATTGTATGCTTCGTGAAGCAATCCACACACATCGACGTATGAGACTTGAGTCTGCTGCGCATACGCGCTGCGTATCATGTTTCTCCATTTTGTCAATAAGCCAAAGATCGGCTGAAAGTACGGATGTAAGTTGACTAGCATGACTTCGTCGCCTGGTTGATTGATGAAATCCGACTTCGCCAATTTCGAAACCAAAAGGTCTTGATCAAAGGCACGCTCTGCCCAGTTGTAGCAGAACGTTTGCTTGAAAGTTCGATCTCGATGGGGGGTGTTGTTTGGTCCCCCATAAAGGCAGCAAATCCAAACCAAAACATAGAACAACAATTCCATGTCGTCCTCAGCAGTCTGTTCTATAATTTTGGAATCATTCAGGTTTCGTGAATTTTCTTCGACGATGCGGAGAATACGGCAAGACAAGAATGGTAATGTTCCCTGTAATTGATTACCATCAGATAAAAATCTGTAGCATCTCTGGGCCGTGACTCACAGTGCCAATAGAACTTGTGGTACTCCTATCAAGTAACTTAGCATAGTCAAAGTCGACAATCCAGCCCCTCCTACATTGATCTTGCGTTGGCGGCAGGGGAGTGGCAAGTTCGCCGGAGGCAGCGACAACGAGAGTCAATTCAACAGCCTCGGTGGTAACAGAGGGAGTAACAGCAGGGACAGAAACACTGGTTGTATGCGAGGAGCAAGAACGAGAATTGTCGACAGCATCAACGGACAGCAGGGAAATAGGAGGGACAATAGAAGGCAGACAACTTGTTTCGGGTGCAATCATCAGGTTGTTCACACTCATATCTTGATGTAGGACACCAACATCAGTCATCAACTTGTGTGCTACCATAGAAATCAGCACAAGTCCATAATACAAACCAAAACACTTGCTATCTGAAATGGTGAGGAACGACCATATAAGCTCCTTGAGGGACGAAAAGCTGTAGATTGGCTGTGCGAACGGCATCATCAAGATTCTGCGATGAACTCGACCATTCCCAATGGTCAGAAGTATCTGCTGAGGTAGACTTGACGCATAGTCAACGCGCACATCCAGCGTGTTCTGAGCAAACCCGAAGTCTTCCGGGCTTTCGTCACCAACGGTCCAAGCCTGAACGACTTTGGGGACACCTGGTATATTCTTGAGTCTCTCAAGTATGTCGGTTTCGTGATTGACGGACGCCGCGTCCACCCAATAGTCCTTGATGGCGTATTCCTGCAACGTCTCCGGATCTCGAACGTGATAGCATACCGTCCCCCGCCCAACCATGCCGTCACTCGTCCACACAATGTCCAGGATGTCTAGTCGTTTGTTCCCGGGGATAATTACCCACCCGATGACGACTCGAGTGCTTTGACGGGGCTCGGGAAGCGGAGCATGATCCACCGTTAAAGTGTTGCGCATCGTAGGAGGGGATGGTTTGGTCCGCTGTTGCTGGTCCAGAAGGTCCTCATTGATGTAGATTGTGGGGTCATAACCGAGGCGTGACCCACAACCACATGACAAGGTTGCGATTATATTGACGAGCTTCTTTGGTTGTGAATGAATGTCTGTGGGGCAGGAAATAATCATTCCTGTGCGATTGTAATAATGGAGCCGAAGGTCGTTTCTAGATAGAGAAAGGCCGAGTATGAATGTTCGCCAGGGCTGGCTGCGAAGTATAAGGTATGATTTCATGTGCATCTGATGTACTACACTTCCAGATAATATGAAATCTTGCTCCGTGTACTCCAGTAGGGCGACAACCTTGCGCCATGTGATCTGGGATGGTGCAATGTCACCATCGATCAGTATACCGTCTGGTTTCCTCTTGAAACCATCGTCTGGTATTGGAAGCGTCGCAAATGAGGAACAAAACCGACGTTGGACGGAAGGGGGAGATGAGTCTTGTAGTGTAGTTGACCCGAACGTGGTCGGCAGCACAACAGCAATGGCATTGAAGAGCCGGGCGAATTGAGTTTCAATGGAAGCAGCGGGAGGGTTGGAAGGGAGTGATGCGATACTGGAGTGAAGAGAAGAGATCGAGGGAACATATGTAGGATCCCGAGTTTCCGAATCGGATGAGGCGAATTCCGATGGTTCGTCGTCCCTGCTGACCTCTCCATCCGAGTGAACTACATCAGTTTGGACCTGTCTAGCATTCAACGCTGCCCGGATTGCTGCAAGGCGCTCAGCCTCCTCTGCCGTGAGCGATTCCGCAACAGTCTCCGGTTTGATGGTTGTGGTACCAGTCTGAGAAGTACCCCCCGTTTCCGTAGGTCCATCGATATGATCACCAGCTCGGGGATACGCCAATGCTTCCATGCACCAGCCATTTTTTCCAAAGAGAGGTAGGTGAGGCGATTCAGAAGCGCTGGCTGGGTCAGCAGGTAACCACGGATTATTGCGACCACAAGGATAATTGTAAAGGAATCTATGTGCTTCAAATTTTTTCGTGGTCCATGGTTGTATAAGTCTTCGAAAAAGCAACAATGACTTTGTAAAGAGGCTCTCGTCGATAATGCGGTTCTTGAGGTCCCGTGCTAATAACCGATCCATAACTTCCCACCCTCGGAGGCCAGCCCCCCCACCTGGTGTGACGGTAGAACCTAATTTAGAATATCTCCCCTCAGTCGAATCGGTGCGAACGTCCATGATAGGCGAAAATCTGGCAAAGAGCGAACAAAGCACAAGTGGCAACGAGCAGTTCTGCAGTAGCACGATTCAGTTGAGCGCTGGCATGAAATCCGAATCTGCTGAGCTGTTCGTGGTCGTTAGAAGACGCGACTGACGTCGAGTTTAGTGGCTCGAATGACACTAACAGCGCCAGATCTGGGGAACTACATTGAACGTCAAGAACGTCAAAGTACAGAATGCGATTGCAAATACATACATTCTCTGTCAGCAAGACCTAAGGTATCAGCGTCAATTGGCGACGGGAACAAACGTGGATTCGTTGTCGAATGACAAGCTTGGGGCTGGGTGTAACATCGTGGGAATATGCCTTGAAAACGTCAGAGAACGATCAAATTGTGGCATACTACCCCCCGAGTTCGCCACGGCAAATTACCACGGCAAGTCCCCACGTTGAACAGTCGTGTTTAAAACCCCGCTTTGGCAGGTATTCGGCGGGTGACAACTGCGTGACAGAGGCCAAGTGCACGATCTCAACAACTGCGTTGTTTCTGGTCGTTCAACTTTGCAGATGCGGGTACAATCTAAAAACTAACATCTGGGTGGTTCAAAGTAAGGGAGTTGTGCATAGAGTGGCAATCTGGGGGTAGTAGTGATCTGGGTAAAAGAGCTGCATATTCATGATACTCCGAGTCGAAACATATTCCCTCTTACATCATATCAGAGCTCGAGTTGTTGACCCGGTCAAGCGTGAACAAAGAGTCGTATTAGGCAAGTAGCGCCGAGGATAGAGTCAACGTCGGGTCCGACCGACACCGACGCAATATGTGGCCAACTTAAGTACCTCTGGAGAACAAACAAACCAGAGTAGGAAGATAATGTACATGCCTGACGGTCTGTGATGCATCGTAGTGAAGAACAGTCTTATAC
Source organism: Chiua aff. virens (assembly GCA_038094695.1). Taxonomy (NCBI): domain Eukaryota; kingdom Fungi; phylum Basidiomycota; class Agaricomycetes; order Boletales; family Boletaceae; genus Chiua; species Chiua aff. virens. The sequence continues at coordinate 581 of JBBPUM010000819.1, read as the reverse complement.
CGACAGTGAGGTAAGGTAAGAAACGGAGAAGGTGCCATCAGGTACCCTTGTATCACATACCAGTGGGCTACAGGTCTGAGAGAGCATAGTATATTTCCTTGGTGAAGTACTTATTCAAGAGAAATGAAGTGCTGCGTCGCATAGAGTTCTCTTTCGTTACTAGTAGCCCGGGATCTGCCATCAATCCAAATCTTGGAACTATGTTGAGGAGAGTGCGAACCTGATATAGTGGAACGATATCTCCCAGTAGGGACCTGGTTGCACGTTTGAGGACCTGCATTTGAGTTGCTGGCTCGAACGGACCATCTCGCTGGGGAATGGGATCGAAATGACAGACATACATCAAATATGTGTCCTTCCAGGGAGGCGTTGTGCCCTGCTTGCTGATGGGATGCACAATGAGACATGATTCAGCAACAACATGTCCTAAATGTGCTAATTGAGTTTATGCAACGATAAGAGGATGTAAGATACGTACCCCGGAGACCACTCTTTGGCCAGCTATGATCACTGTCCACACATACAGCGACAGCATCAAAGCGACCCTCCGGCCATTCGTCATTGGGAGGTATGGCATTGAC
>JBBPUM010000818.1:0-12850 GCA_038094695.1 Chiua aff. virens | reverse complement strand
TGTAAGCGATAACTTAGTTAGCTCGCCCGTCTAACCCGTCTTTTGCCAAGCCTCAAGCACGGTAAGCGCGAATTAGTCGAAATTGAACGGAATAAGCTGAATTAAGCAGGATGTAAAATTACTGATGTACTGTCGCCCCTTGCTGCACGTTTCGCTGCTTCGTCTGCTTCCTCATTACCCTGGATGCCGGAGTGGCCCGGAGTCCATCGGATTCCCATGGTGGGTATGCTATGCACGTCGAGCGCCGCCTGGACTTCGATATGGAACGCGTCCATTAAGTAGTGGCCGGGGCCTGATCGGAAGGTTCCCGAGGCGAGGATTGCCGCCTTATTGTCCAGGCCCAGAGACACGGTGTCGACCCTGCCCCTGTATCGTTTCAATAGTTGTGCTGCCAGGATCATTCCCACAATCTCCCCTTCGTATACCGTATGGTCCTCCTCTGACCCTAGTTCGAACCTCAGCTCATCAATCTTCTCACCTCTCCGTCTTAGTACCGCCGCTCCGCCTATTCTACCTTCGTAGCCTGACCCATCCGAGTAAAGGCATATGTCGTGTGTGGTCTCCACTTCGATATCCTGTAGGAACGCTTCGTCCGTGTCTTTTGCGATCATTACTGATGTGTTCGGTTTCCATTTGGTATCGTGGCGTACGGGAGAGATGTCTTCAACTTTGCGAGGGTCCAGGTCGAAGGCTTCTGTGAGTCAGTGCATCGGCGACTTGTGGCGCTTTCGGTGGCGGAATGTGGCCTTGGCATGGGCGTACAGAGGGTGGGACGCTGGCATGGACGCGATGCGAAGAGCGGCATTGCTGCAGAGTTTCCTGATTAGTATGGGGATGGTTGTTAAGTTTGCATGAGCGAAGAGAGCGTCAGTCGCTGTAGATCGCATTCCCCCCAGTGTATGCAGCGCAGCTGTGCGCTGAATTGTTTCCATCTTCCTCGCGAAACCTCTCGCCCCCCATCCTCCATCTTTCTTTCCTTTCCCCTTTTCCAACATATGTGATCCCCATACATCGACTCCGTACATCATCTTTGGGATGACCACTCCTTCGTATAATTTTTTAATCATTTTCGACTTTATACCTTTCGTTGTTTTTGTTATCCTTTTGCTAGCTAATACGTATGTTGTTCCTTTTGAGATGGCGTATGAGATGTGTTGTTTGAACCGTAGTTCGTGGTCTAGGAAGATGCCCAGAAATTTGTAGCTGCTCGATGGTGTGATGCGGTGTCCATGAATGGCAATGGATGGGCGGGATACCGGGATTGTCTTGCCCTTTTGTAGAGGGTCCGGTTCCCGGAGCCGTGATACGCAAAGTAGTGCTGTTTTGTCGAGTTCGAATTCTGCGAAGTGGTCAGCCCCCCATTTCAACGCTCCCTCATCCCCCTCCATGACCTCTCTCAACTTTTCGTTTGCGTCTTCAAAAGACTTTCCCCTTGCCACAAAAGCCGTGTCATCAATAAATCCCAGACTGAGTTTGTCGCTGGCCCCCTCGACCATGCCGATGAGGTCCGCATTATAGAAGAGGAAAGCGATGGGGGACATGGGACATCCTTGGTCCAGCCCGATGGGTATCTGGAAAGGTGATGAGGTGAAACCGTCGAAGATGAGAGAGGTTTGTCGCCCATGTAGGCGACGCGTGTACCACTCCGTGTATTCCTGAGGAATACCTCTTTTCCTCATGTTGTGAACTAGGCGTTCTATTACGACGCTTGGGAAAGCAGCTTTGATGTCCAGAAAAAGCATGGAGACAAAGTGGTCAGCGGGACGGGCCCATGCGTCGTATGTAAACTTCGTGAGTAGGTGGAGTGAGTCAATAGTGGATCGTCCGGGTTGACCCCCGAAGTGTGTGGATGGCAGAAGGCCATGGTGTTCTGCTAGGAACGCGATATCGTCCGCGACGCAGGATGATAAAATCTTGGCCATGGTGTCCAGAAGGGCGATTGGGCGGTACGCTTTGGGGAGCGAATAGTCCGGCCGCCCTGGTTTGCGCAGCACCACTGTGGACGAAAGTTTCCACTCCTCTGGGTAGAAGTCCAGTTCGAAGGTGGCCCGGAAAATGGGTCCTAGGAAACGGACAAGGCTACCCGCATTTTTACGGAAGACGATGTTGCAGACCCCGTTAGGGCCAGGTGCTTTATACGGTGATAGCCGTTCAATGGCGCGATGAATCTGCTCATCCGTAATATTGGAGAAAGTGCATACCGGTTCCGGGTAGTCTTCCGAGTCTTGTGAGAAGTCCGGTATGTTTTCGGGCCGCGGTTTGAAGAAGGTCTCGTACAGTAAAGCGCTTTTCTCCTGGTTGGATTGTTCTTCTGGCGTGGTCCGTGCTGCAGATGGTCTCAGGTTGGGGATTCTGGAGACAAAGCGGTCGGATGGTTCTTCGACGAGATATTTGTGTACCTGCCAGATGGAGGAAGCGTCAGCTTCTTCCAGGTATTCGTTCCAGTGTGCTTGCTTTGCATCCGCTATCATCTTTGCATATTCCTTGCGAAAAGTGGCCAGCTCTCCATGAACAGGGTCTTCGCGTATTTGGCGGCGAGACTTTGCCCGGTAGGCGAGAGACCTGAGACGTCTGTTTGCCGCATTCAATTCAGGGTTCCACCACCATTTTGTGAACGGTGATGGCTTGATGAGCGGGACATGGTCCTCGATGGTGAGCTGGATGGTAGTTGTGAGCGAGGTGAGGCGTTCCTGAGCTTCCTCGACTGTGGTGATGGGCGCGTCCGCAATCAAACTTTACGTAGTGTTTCGACTGCACAGGGAGAACATGGGACGTGGGGAATCTCTTCTGCATTGAGGGTGCTTCCTGATGCTAAATTGTGTGTAGTGCAAGTTCAACTACTCAAGAGCAGTGCCTGACGTGAGTTGGAGGGCACTGTCTGGGAGCAACGCTACATAAGTGCATGACATGGTACTACAGAAGGAAAAAGCAGTAGCATCGACCAATGGTATCAATAAATGACCCAGATACGAATGCCCAACCCGACTGACATGGGACTTGGTAAAGCTGCTGTCCACAGGAATGACAACCAATACTATATTAATTGTAGCGCACTCGCACTTGATGCAGGAACTACAGCACCAACCTTGTTCGACTTCTCGCCTTGTACCTGAGCACCACCAGCGACACAGTCAGGACCACGTCGCAGCGAAGGATAACCGCGCGTATCCTCTGAGAGCTGTAGCAGCTTCTTCACTTCACTATAAGAAAGCGCTAATTCCCGCATGCGAACCGGTTCGATGTCGACGACTGTGATGTCTATGTACGTTCACCACACCACCCGAATTGCGAGACCAAACTGCCCGACTAGCAATGTATATAGTATGCGCGTTACGACATGCGATCCACAGCGCGATTTCGTGTAAAGTTACACTGACTCGCTGAGTGTAAACCAAATACTGAGGTCATCAATGACAGAAACGTTGCAAATACACACCTAGAGCATGATCCTATGAGCTTCTCGTTCGCACAATCGGGTGAGTGTGATGGTACAACGTGTGGGTGTGACAGTGACAACACGAACTTGAACGTCGCAGATATAGATCCCATCGTCCAGAATACACCATGGAGTGGTGCGCCTTTCAGACGAACCATTGATACAAGTGAGGCGCACGCTCCCCACGTGAGTGGCACATGCGATGGGAGGGTTAGTGGAGTACGATGTCCGATGTCTCAGCTCGAGAGGCTCACCAAAGATGTGCCTGAGAGACCATGAACAGAGCAACTGTCAACAACAACGTCATGTGCAATAAAAACCCACGGCGTGCCAAACAGCTCCAATACTCGAGTGTCTCCTGAGCGCGGTAAAAAAACGGCATACATGGAAGTTGTGATGGGAAAAGTTATGTAAACCCAAGCAGATCTTTGTTGTTGTAGACAGCCTGTTGGTGTATGGAAACGCGATCGATTATCAGTAAGTGAGACTCGGATAACTCAAGCACCACTAGTACTTTGCGGTTGCTCCTGAGTTGACTAATGCAGCCTCAATTTGCGTGTATCGAAAGGTCCAGCCTCCTTGAGGTGAAGTCACTGAAGTAGGTTCATTGGCAGAGATGAATTGCGAGACACTGCAAGACAGACACATTTCAAATCGAATGAAAGGAAGGTGCGGGAGATGCCGAAAAGAGTGTCTTTCCGCGGTCCACTTCCGACGGTTCATCACCGCCGTACAGGCCGTACCACTTGGCTTCCGACTCCCATGGCCCATGGGGCAAGCTTGTTTTGAGCTCGACAAAGATGTCATGCAGGTTGCTCACAATTACCTGACCAACAAATATGTCTCCATCGGTTGTGCAAATGGAGAGGTAACGCCTTTCATTGGGCACAACGCCTCTTTGCGTGGATCTGCAACCCAAGGGCCAAGATGCGGCATTCATTGACCCTGCAGATGGAAAGAAAAAGATTTGGTTGGAATCGAACGTCTCAAAGGACTTTAATATGGCGTTGCGTCGTCAGGTACGTATTTCGTGGACATTGTCCTTGCTGGTCGTCTGAGCGCACGTCTCCGTAGCCCAAGGGTTACAGCATTTGTGGGGCAAGTTACTCCAATGACTCCACCGATTCAGTTGGATCGTAGACATATTCTCCTATTGTGAATCTTTTTATTGACAGCTTTCTTGTGATCTTTCCGACGTTACCTGTGATGATCAGATGATATTGCGGTAGTTGCAATTTTATTGTTCATTAACTCTCTCCTTGGCTTCCAAGTCAAGATCGATGGTTTCTCTCTCCACAGTTTCGAGATTTGGCTCGCATGTACCATCATCTTTCCTGGACTTGGCAATGTAGGGTTCGCCTTACTTGAATACCATCTCGGACAATGGAGCATACTGGCTTCTCTGAGTGAGAACCTGAAATGGGTCCCATGCTTGTGCGTGCCCTCGTCTTCCTTCACTTCATGCTCTGACCCCGCCCCAGTTTCTTCTTTGGGAGCCTTAGCGTCCATCCCTCGCAAGCCTGGTCGCCCACTTGTTCTCGTACAATATCACCTGGGACGCGACCAAGAGAGGAGTCGGACGGCCCAACTTTTTCCTCGAGGTGCGCAAGATCTGGCGCCGATCCCGCGTTGCTTGTCTTGTCGATCCTGACACTCGCAGGGATGATCATGTTGAGTACGATGGTTAATGTCGTCCCGATTGGATGGCAGATCGGTACGTATGAGGGGCGGTGGGTGCTTCCGCTCGCGTACGTGATTCCAGTCGTTGATGTTGGTATGTACTGATGCATTCTATAGGTTCGTCGCTGGATGTCATATTCTCTTTCCTGTGCGTTCCTGCTGCTCCCATGTACGTGCATCGACTGGCCTGTCATAGATTGTGTTCAACCCATGGCTGATGGATGTGGCTCAAATCAGCATAGTATACAGACTATTTATGTGTCGGATCATTTGCTGGAATACACGATCGGGCGGCGATGATGTCGATTCTGGTGGTATTATGAAAGTTCACTGAAGGTGCCATTGTACATATGTATATGTGTCTAGAAAGGTCTTGTCAAAGCTGGACAAGCTTGCCGCAATATAGCACTACCCTAAGAGAATGGTATTATGTAGAGAGGATGATGCAGTCTTGTCTATAAATCAAAATATGAAACCATAGTTGTCCCACAATTTTCAAAAACTACACTATGATTGTGAACTTTCAGGAGTGCTTTGACATCCATTTCAAGTTTCCTTTGACTCAGAACCACTCATCTACACTGGCATACTACAATTCATATCATGATATGTAGTATAGTTAGAAGTGACAAAGTTTTAACAAAGAAATGAGGGTACAACTCAGAGGATCTAATAAACAAGAGTCGAAAGACTCTAGCTCTGATCAGCATGCCAGTGTCTATGATTTCCAACATGTAGTCCATGATTCTCCAGATATAGAGCCATCCATGTCAACCTGATATGTTCCATAATAGGATATGACTAAAGAGAGAGGGGGAAAGTGAAAAGCAGGCCTAAACCAAGGAGCAATCCAACAATGACATGAATCATCAGAGAAAATAAAGCCATCATCTTCATGAAGATTGCCAAAAGAGATAAGCTGTTGTACATTCCACACTTTAATGGACATGTCATTGGCTGTAGAGACAATGTGATGACCATCAGGTGAAATTGCAACACATAAGATAAATGAGCTGTGTCCCTTGAATGGACCTGCTATAGACTGTCCAGTGACTGCATCCCAGATCCTAATGGTCTTGTCTTCAGAGCCAGAGACAATGATCTTTCCATCAGGTGAATAGACAACAGATGCAATCAAGTTTTCATGTCCATGGAATGGACCTGCTATAGGCTGGCCAGTGACTGCATCCCAAATCCTGATGGTCTTGTCATTAGAGCCTGAGACAATCCTCTTCCCATCAGGTGAATAGGCAACAGATGTGACCCAATGCTCATGCCCCTGGATTGGACCTGCTATAGACTGTCCAGTGGCTGCATCCCAAATCCTGATAGTCCTGTCATGAGAGCCTGAGACAACATTCTTTCCATCAGGAGAATAGGCAATGGTCATGATCCAATATTCATGTCCCTGGCATGGACCTGCTATAAGCTGGCCAGTGGCTGCATCCCAGATCCTAAGGGTCCTGTCATGAGAGCCAGAGACAAAGTTCTTTCCATCAGGTGAATAGACAACAGATGTAATTGAATGTCTATGCCCTTGTAGTGGTCCCACTATAGACTGACCAGTGGCTGCATCCCAGATCCTGATGGTCTTGTCATCAGAGGTAGAAACAATGTTCTTCCCATCAGGTGAATAGGCAACAGCTCTGACCCAATCTTCATGCCCCTGAAGTGGACCTGCTACAGATTGACCAGTGACTACATCCCAGACCCTGATAGTGTTGTCATCAGAGCCAGAGACAATGTTCTTCCCATCAGGTGAATAGGCAACACATCTAGTCACATTATCATGCCTTTGAAATGGACCTACCACAGGCTGACCAGTGGGTATGTTCCAGATCCTGATGGTCCTGTCTGAAGAGCCAGAGGCAACCTTCTTCCCATCAGGTGAATAGGCAATAGATCTGACAAAGTGTTCATGTCCCTGGAGTGGTCTTGCTACAGGCTGGCCAGTGGCTGCATCCCAAATCCTGATAGTATTATCATAAGAGCCTGAGACAATATTCTTCCCATCAGATGAATAGGCAACAGATGCAACAGAATATTCATGTCCCTGGAATGGACCTGCTATAGACTGTCCAGTGACTGCATCACAGATTCTGATAGTCCAGTCCTTGGAGCCAGAGACAAGTTCCTTCCCATCAGGTGAATAGACAACTGATGTGATCCAATGGTCATGTCCCTGGATTGGATTTACTACAGGCTGGCCAGTAGTTGCATCCCAGATCCTGATGGTCTTGTCATGAGAGCCTGAGACAATGTTCTTCCCATCAGGTGAATAGGCAACAGATGTGACCCAATGTTCATGCCCCTGGATTGGATCTGCTATAAGCTGACCAGTGGCTGCATCCCAGATCCTGATAGCATTGTCATTAGAGCCTGAGACAATGTTCTTCCCATTGGGTGAATAGGCAACACATATGACTGGATGTTCATTCCAGAATGGACCTGCTATAGGTTGGCCAGTGGCTGCATCCCAGACCCTAATAGTACTGTCATTAGAACCAGAGACAATATTCTTCCCATCAGGTGAATAGGCAACAGAATTGACCTCAGTTACCCAATCTTCATGCTGTTGAAATATACCTGCTATAGGCTGGCCAGTGGCTACATCCCAGATCCTAATAGTGCTGTCTTCAGAGCCAGACACAATATTCTTCCCATCAGGTGAATAAGCCACAGATGTAACAGATCTCCCATGGCCCTGAAGAGTGAGAATATCTGCTGGCCAATTAGCAGGATGTCCAGCAGTATTTGAAGCATGCTTTAAAAGCAATTTCTGCCAAAGATCACAGAGTGGTGAGCTAGTAGGTGTCTGGGGCATGGCTGACAGATATAGATGGGGAGTAGATTTTCTGAGTACAGGGGCAAACACCTGGATAAATTGATGTGCCTCTGAGGCAAGGGTCTTGATATCATGGTCCTAATCAAATTTTTGAGTATTAATTTATAAATCCTGAAATATTTCTTTTTACATCTGGCTGGGTCCAATCTTCAAGTATGGTACAAGCCTCAAGGGCACACAGAATAGGTGACACTGATGAGTGGGACAGAAGGCTGATGACTTCAAGCCAATAGGCAAAGAAAGCTTTCAAAAAGGAACTGAGCCCATCAAGTAGATCTGGGGTGCATTGAGCATGTTGCAAGTGGTCCATCCAATATCGGCAGGAATATGACAAATGGGGTGGAATGGCTCTATTGACTCGACTGGGTAGGTCAGGAACAGCAGTATTGAGAACCCGGGAGTCAGAAAGGTCACAAATATTGAACTTGAGCATGTGGCGCATGCATGCAAGCGATGCTTGTCCAAGGATAATGAAATTTTGGGGAAGGGAAGGGATTTCGAAAGTGAGACTGCGCTGTGGATCACGCAAGAAGTCGTAGAAGGAGGTGTGGAGTGGGCGGACTGGCTTCCGGTCATTGGAGGCCCCGTCTAACAATGATGCCAGAGCCGAGATAACGGCCCGAATGTCTACTGGTACTCTCAGCAATCCATCAAAAAGAGCAGGAAGGGAAGGAAGGGGGAGTGGTTCTTTGAGCGCGAGCACAACAGCCATCACCTCACGGAACCATTTGCGTTCCCCTTCTGACTCGAATAACTGTTGTAGCACGGTCCGGTACAGCTGATCCAGCGGGTGACCACCCTCAGTCTTGCCACTTTCTAGGAGTAGTCGAACCCGATCCGGTCGCCCCAGTCCCTTCGAATCCATCTGTTTGATAAAGTTACATGCTGTGGCTGCCCACTGGAAGAGGTGTTGTGAGCAGTTGACTAGTAGTCGGCACCAGTTTTGGTCGGCGGACAGCAGCTCCGATGAATATTCATCGAGGGAATGGTGGATGAATCTCTCAATGTCTTCGTCGACAATTTCCTCCGGGATATCTCCCATCACCTTGCGCACAAGACGTGGGTCCGATGGCAGATCATCGAGAATGTCATTTTCTGGGCGAGTGGTGACCAGGAAGCGAAGGTTGGCTGGCAGCAAGGTCTCCGTGATTACACGAGAGAGAGCGGGTAACAGTCGCTGACGGCTAACTTGATCTCCACACTCGTCCAGGGCATCGATCACGATTACTAATGGTCCGATAGGGCGGACATCCTTGCTAGGCTCGATGATCAGCCGCTCCAGTTGCTCCATGGGCACCTTCGATGTGCACAGTGATTGATTTCCTTCGATAACCCTGGATAGAGCTGATTTGTACTGACGATCGTGGTCGGCGAGGTCCCGTGCAATAGTGCTGAATAGATTGCTTGGGTTCCGGGTCGCGACATCGGCTCTTGCGAAGCAGTACGACGACCCTAGCTTTCCCTGTTCGTCATACCAACGTGCGATTGAATGAGCCACCGCAGACTTGCCCGATCCCGCAACTCCAGTGAGGAGGCAAACCCGCGGTGCATCGTTCGCGGTATTATTAAGTACCTCAAAAATTTCGTGCAATATTGCTTCGCGAGTCTCAGGCAGGCAGCCCTTCGTCTGGTCATGCTTTGCACCGTCCGCATATGGCAGGTCATTCAGGGCGCTTTTCTCAGCTGCGTTTCATGTCCATGAGCGTCTGATTAGCACCCCAAAAGGTCGAGCCTACCTGGGTCCTCAATTACGTCCTGCAAGCGACCGGTAATGATTCTGGTCTGCAGTGTAGTCCCCCGCAAGAACGCATCTCTGAGCTCACATAACTTGCCCTGGTAATCCGCGATCCTTGTTTCGACGTCCGAGAGTGTGGATGTCACCCTCCGCGCCGCTGCGTTACAGCTAAGCAAGAGAGACAATATGAATCGGCGGACCCTCACCGAAGCTCTTATCGGCATAGTCGCGAGTAAACTCAACGCACTCCATCACTTGTTGAATGAGCAGTTTGAGGGGTTCGACGTGTTGCTTGATGGTCTTCAGTGCATCGGCGTCGTGTACGAATGCAAAGACGTCATTCATGGTACCTGCCAATCGAATAACTCGATCATCACGAATTTTCTGGTTTACGAGAACCTGAATTGGATGTCGTAGTAATCAGTGATACCATATGGTTTCGTGATATGCAGATCAAACCTGATTGACGGAGGACACAATGGACCAGGTCAGCGACACGTAAGGGTGAATCTACGTATCAATCAGGCAGCAAGTTCACAGTAGCAGAACAAAAATTTCATACTTGTACAACACTGCTAGCGATCTTGTTGAACAGCTCGATTCTCTCTAGTAGCATGCTCCACGTGGTTTCAAATGTTTGTGTGTTACCCGCAGCCTGCGAGACCGCGTCATCTGCATCAACCTGACGATCAAGATCTTGACATGCAGCTAGGGTGAATATAAATTTGAGCGTGAATTTTGCACGCCCAGAATTAGTTGCCGATGAGGGATCCTTGTGGAGAGGTAGTTCGAACACTGAAGACAAGCTTGCCTCAGCAGAATGTGTCGCAAGGGTTTTCCATACCATCGTTATTCACTTCCCCCATCATATCTCCAATCGTCGACGAAAAACTTCCAACGGGTTCGTCCCGTTTGCGTGGTAAGCGGTGCCTCTGGTAAACCTCCGCGCGGAAATTATCCCTATCGTTCCCGTCACTGACATCATTCAGTTCTCTATACGATACGGTAAAGGACTCGGATGTACACTCACAAAAACAAGTTTTCGTCCCATGAGATACCATCTTTTCCATGCTTCGTTATCTTTGTTGACTTTGATATATCACCCGAAGAAATCTTGATATAATATCGCCTTTTCACCAAGAATCTAGGCTTTGTTCCAGTACGAAGTTCGATGCCTGAGAGAAGGTGATGGGTATCACAGAGACTCCCAGTAGTGAGACCCCACCAGAGATAGTAAACGCCATTGCCCTAGCACTGGCAGTACAATCAGCTGACCAGGTCAAAATACCAAGGCAAAGGATATACGCACGTAGTCAGATTCGTCTGTAAACTAGCTAAAATCTCGGTATTTGTGACAGAGAGGGTGGTTACCAGAGAAGGTCAGCCTGAGTAGGAACCAAACAGCAATGATGATGTTCTGGATCTGTTCTTGGCGCCACGGCTCTTTTGGATCTGACTCGCAGCTTGCGACGTTGCCACTGTCCGTACCAGTCCACTAGGCCTAGGACTACTCCGACGCATAGACGCTCTTTTCCTCGCACATGGGGTGCAATGTCGCACTCACATTCGCACCTCAATTGTTCCCCCGGAAATCTTCCACTAGCTACTCGAAGCTGCATTCGATGCAACACTCCGAGCAGTTCAAACGAACTCCAACCGCATCGTATCTTCGACGCTGGCCCAATGCCTCAAACGTTCTTGTGCCAGTGCCCGTCAAAAAGTGCCCGTGACACGCAGTGGCGCCGAAGGCTACAATATTCATGTGACATGCAGGTGCGCAACACTAGTGTTTGACCGCCTTGACACTGATCATTGGGCCACCTCGCTCTGCATCTGGCCCATTCGACCTCTTCCCCGTGCCAGCATCACTCCCGACGAAAACGACGCCAACGACGCAATTGCAAGTAACTCACCCTTCCGACGTGTCATAAATCTTGTTGGCGGTCTCGTGTGAAACGTGCACAAAATTAATGCCAGCCTCGAAACCACGGGAGTGGTGCTTTTGGCGTTGGTGCAAACGAGGGCAATCGGTGAGACATTTTCGGCCTGGGTGTTGCTTCGTTGTTCATAAACGACATGTACACTGATTACCCTGAACTCATCGAGGTGCTTCTCACTTCCCTTGGGCTTGAAGCGCGACCCTTTGAGCGAATTCTCGACGAGGTCATGGTCCATGGGATGATGGGGTAGGGAAGGTGAGGGAGTGAAAAAGATGATGTGGGGAAAGGTGAAGTAGTATGATATTTTATCTGCTAGGTATTCAAGTATACGCGACTAGGCTGCCCGTAACCTCGACCTCACCCGTGCCACCGTGAAACTCGCGGGCACTGCTCGTCAACATGCGGCTGAGGAGTTGGGCATCCCATTCACTGCGGGTAGCGTATTCTTCCCTTGTGATACTGGTCGTCGCAGATATCGTTCACGAGTTATGAAGCAGAGAATGGTTTAGGTTTGTCGACTATCATGAAGGGAAGCCACTGATTGTAAAGTAAAATCTGTTCGAGGCTGTTACGCTGATGGTACATAGAAAACATGGTGTCATCCAATGAAAGGTACATCCAAGTCTCTTTGAGGACGAAATTAACGCGTGTGGACCTGAGTCGCTCGCATCATTTGCATGTGCTGACCTGTCTTGGGCTGCCAACCATTGTCAATCGATCAGAAAGAACCTTGAGGTGTTCGTCTGCTGTTACTCTGATATGCTATGAGTGCCGCTGGTCGCCGTTTTCTGCTTCGCACGTGCAACCTGATTCGTATATGACTGCATGTACCTAGTGAACACGAAACGAACAAACTTTACGTACTGTTCCGATTGTGCAATGAAAGTGTGGAGCGTCAGGCCTTTAGGACCATCTTCTGTGTCGACAGAGTTCCTGATACTGAATCGTAGATAGTGCAAGTTTGACTACTTGAGCGAGCCCAACGTGAATTGAAGGGTGCTGTCTGGGAGCAATGTCCCGTACACTGGACAGTACATGGCATGGTATTATGGAGGAAAAAATAGTAGAATCAACCAATGGCATCAACGTCCAAGTCATTTAGGGCATTATGTGCTATTACGAGGCTATTATACAGCTATTATCAACTATTTTGTAATGGTGGAATAGAGAGAAAAGTTACGAGTCCGACCTTGGTGCCAAACTCCGCGTTGATC
>JBBPUM010000817.1:0-12860 GCA_038094695.1 Chiua aff. virens | reverse complement strand
AAAGAATACAGAGGCGGAGTACGGGAGTTTATATACGGGAGTCGAGTGCGGATTAGTAAACGGAGCAGTGCGGATTTGTAAGTATGAGTAAGACGGGAAATCGGGAGAGAGATAACCGGAGTGAAAATGGGACAGGTACATAGCCGGAGCTGTGCTCGTAAGCGAGACACAGGTATAGTACAAGAATGAAGACTAATACTAAAGGAGATAACGCCGGAGTAACCGGAGTTGTAAGTCCGAGATGGTGCGGAGTAGAATCTAAGAGGAACGAAGTAAAGATGTGCGGAGATAATCGGAGATGGAAGTCCAGGATATGACAGCAGACTGGCACAGAAAACTTGGACATGTCGGATTGTCCAGGTTAATTAATCTACAAAAACATGACCTTGTCAATGGGTTCACAGTACTAATAGGGGAAACCCCAAAAGAATTACAGTGCACTGCATGTATTCAGGCCAAGCATGCAGCCTGCACACCATTCCCTAAATCAATAAATGCCAAGGACTGTGCACCTGGTGAGTTGATGCACACTGATGTCTGGGGACCAGCCCAGGCCATGTCAACTAAAAATCACAGATATTATATATCATCAAGTTGTAGACAATGTGACATGACATGTGCACATCACATTCATGCAACATAAAAGTGAAGCACTGGAAAGGTGAAACAATACCTAAACTATATAGAGTGCCAATATGGGCTACACCCAAAGGTGATCTAATGTAACAATGGGCAAGAATATGTCAATCATGACCTACTAAATACATGGTGCCTCCAAAAGGGGATCGAAGTGCAAAACACTGCACCATACTCACCCAAACAAAATGGGATTGCAGAGCAGTGGAATTGCACAGTCACTGAATTAGGACGTGCAATGCTCTTCCAATATAATCTACCATCAGAATTGTGGCCCAAAGCCTTTGTGCATGCCACACACATTAGAAATCATGTCTACATGTGTGCTGTACCTGACAAAATGCTATTTGAAAAATGGACTGGGAAACAACCAGACATCTCGCACATGATCAAGTTCAGACAGAGCATATGGGTACTAAATAAGGACCAAGGGAAATCAAAGCTACAACCCAGGTCTATAAAAGCAATCTTTGTGGGCTTTGAGAACAGTCCAAAGGTGATCAAATACTATGACATCTTCAGTCAACCAGTAAAAGTGTCAAGAAACTACCAGCTTGGCTTACCTGATGACCAGTTTGAGGGGGAGCAGGAAATGAGCAAACCTGCATCAGATCCAAGAAGCCCTAGACTGAGAGAAAATAATTCAGGATTGCCAAAGAAACAACAAAACAAAGATAAAGATCAGAGTCAACAGGGAAATGCAAAGTGACAGGCAATAAATGGACCTGAAACACTGCCAGACCTGATCCCAGATGATGATAATGGCAAAACAGACAATGAGTCAGCCATGACATCTGCAGAAAGAGTATACAATGCATTTGCTGGATCAGGAATCAGCAGAGAAGACCCAAAGACACTTAGAGAGGCAAAAAGGTCACCCAAGTAGCCTGAATGGGAGAAAGCAATCTGAGCAGAGCTCAAGACCCTAGACAAAATGGGCACATGGGAGTTAGCCTATGCCTCAAAGGACAGGAAACCCATCACCAATAAATGGGTATTCACCAAGAAATATAATAAGGATGGAAACCTGCAAAAATATAAAGTGAGATTAGTTGCCAGAGGATTCATCCAAGTCCCAGGAATGGACTACTAGTACAATGAAACCTTTGCACCTGTTGTATGCCTCAAAACAATCTGGGCAATCCTAGCATTAGCAGTTGTTGAGGACTGGTAAATACAACAAATGCCAGTGGATGTGAAAGGAGCATACCTGAATGGAGATCTAAAAGAAGAGATCTACATGAGTCAACCTGAAGGGTACGAAGACAGCACAAAGAGACTATGCCAATTGATAAAAATACTCTATGGACTGAAACAATCAGATCAAGAGTGGAACCACAAACTCAATAAAAGACTACTCAATGCAGGGTTTGAGTGTCTAAACAGTGATCTGTGCATATATATCTGGAATGGCCAAAATAAAGAGATAGAGATCATCATCATATTGGTAGATGACCTATTATTATTCACGGATAATGAGGAGCACATGAAGCACCTCAAACATGAGCTAAAGGAGTTGTTTGACATAACTGACCTCAGCAACCCAAACAAGCTCGTCAGTATTGAGATCACACAAGACTGGAAGGATGGTACTCTAAAGATATTGCAAACCAAATATATTGAGTCAATACTTGAAAAAATACAGTATGAACAATGCGAACCCAGTATCTACACTGATGGACAAAAACCTAAAGCTGCAACCTTCAAGTTGTACAGAGAATGCGAGTGAGAGCAACAGGAGTAACAGCTATGCGTCACTTGTTGGATCGCTCATGTACACTGCAATAGGCACACAACCCGACATGGCATACACAGTGAATAAGCTGTGCTCATTCAATGGCAATCCAGATCTAGAGCACTGGACCACAGCCAAGCGAGTATTAAGATACTTGAAGGGAACAAAAGATCTGGGAATCACCTACAGAAAGGACAACCCAGACAAAGAGTTCCATGGATATGTAGACACCAGCCTTGGAAGTAACCATGACATGATGTCAACCGGTGGCAGCATATACCTATCACAAGCCTGAGGGGGAGCGATCTTGTGGAGCTCAAAGAAGCAGCAAGAAGTTGCAACTAGCACAACTGAATCAGAATTCATGTCAATGGTGCACGCTACAAAACAGGCAATATGGCTCAGAAACTTGCATACCGAGCTGGGATATAAGCCAGCCACAGCGACCATGCTGTTCGCAGACAACTGATCCACCATTGCAATCGGGACCAATGGAAAATTCCATCAGCACACGACACACTTTAAATTAAAGTATCTGCGGTCCTGCAGACACGTCAGCATATGCAGGACGGCACAGTTAAAGTAACAGACTGCTGTACTAGTACCCGGGCTGATGCAATGACAGCAGGCATCTTCACCAAAGCCCTTGATAGAGCGAAGCACGAGCAATTTACTCGAGCGCTCAGCCTCCGTTAGGCTTGAGGGGGAGTATTGTGCCTAGAGTGTCAAACTAGACATGACAAGCTACACTCGGCCAACGAGCGACACGCGACATGACACTGTCGGGTCTGTTCCTAGAGGGCACATCTTTCCGTGTAATTATTACAGCGATTCAAAGGTGAGCACGGGTGGAATGTGCACAAGAACGGACGCACCCGTGCCAGCGTGCCCATCTCGGAGAACAGGGTGGGCTGGCTGTCAGATTTGACCTCAGATTTATCCATCTGTCATGCGCAGGCGTCAACGACCACCCAATTCTAGTCTTAGGCGCCCCGGTGCGAGGCGAATAACTTTGATGCTGGTGGCACAACGTTGCCTCGTGCTCGAGGCGGCTGAAAGCGCATGGCAGCCGAGATGCGCTTGCCGGGGGAGTCCCGTCCTTGTATTTCCGTTTAATAGATCCCGTGTGGTCAACGGTGTTGACCGACTCTCTTCCAGCTCTGCCTCCCGTTTGTCCGCTGACATCGCCACTGGTCCTAGCCGCGAGCAACGCGTCTATGCGACCATACAGTTCCGGTTCAAGCGAAACGGAAAATCGAGGGGCTTCGGAACACCGACGGATCTTTGCTTGATGTTTCAAATACATCGTTGAAATCAACTAGGAGGTGTAACCTGACCAATTCTGGATGCCAGTGACTGGAATCAACCAAGCTGTATCACCCACAGCTTGAATGCATACGTACCCCCAGTGGGACATCCACGTGTCCATGTTTGCGTTCGATCAAGGGGTTTATAGAAAAATTTCTGGGGCAAGTGGTGAATGAAATGTTTCTCGTGACGTGCTGGTCCTCGAAGCCATGTTGGTGTTCTTCAAGAGCGATGCCAATACCAATCAGTATAACGGCCCTTTTTGAGCCACCTCTGAAATGCAGGCGAGTTGCCCGTGTCCACGGGCGGAAGAGCACTCACGTTCCGTCGCACGGCTTTCAAGTTGTACAAGTTAAGTTCTAAAATAGAAACATGGTAACCGGGGAAAATGGATAGTGTAATATTATCATTGATCATGTTGCAAAGGAGGATACCACAGCGCCCAACCGAACAGGGGATATCGACGCATTGCGTGCTATACACGACGAGGTTGATTCGGCAATGCACCGCGAAGGCAATTGCGGCCCCAACAATAAATCTGGCTGCATCGTTAGACACGCGTCGGATCTCGTTCTTGCAAGAGCGGTCGCATCCGAGAACCACTGCAAACAACTGAGCGCCACCTGAAACGGGAATGGAATCGTACTGAGGGAAAGAGTCGCCTAGAAGACGTGATCAGAACGAAAGCAGTGGGTTGAGAGGGCCCCACGGTGTATTGGAAGAAAAACCGTGCCAAGCAAGAGAACGATCATGCTTTTCAACGATGACGTTAAAATGACTAAGAAGAAATGCGTATCAAATGTGACAGGGTGGGAGAATGGAAGCGTAAAGGGTATTATGTAACATGCTACTGGCGTGCGGATCGACCTGGGAATGATCTCAGTGGGTGCTCCCTCCTCCCCCTTCGAGTACAGTTATAATGGCAAGGATTCCCTCTCGCTGTGCTTTGGTGAAGAGGCAAATCCTCAAATGCAGATAAAAACGTACATCATTCGTCTCTCGATCCTTGCCTTGGCCGGGTTAGGGCAAACTCTCCTTGCCGCCTACGCACTCGCCCTCCTCTATGTACCCCAAAATACGGTTGATCTCCCTTTGCAAACCGGCTTACTCAATAGGGTGCTCACAATGGAAGTCACGCTCATAGCGACACTGTTATCTTTTCTTGTTACTTCGTACGTCTCATTATGAGCCATAAACCAATGAATGGTACCTCCTCAGACATACCACTTCACAGTTGCTTTAGCCTGGCCATCAAGGAGGCATTACGGCACCGTATGCACGACCCCATCTCGCTGATGGTACTCCAGGGTGGAATCACCTTGGCCAATTGCGGAGTCTTCTCTACTGGCAACGTATCCATTACCCTAGTCACGCTCGCTATGTTTGTAGCGTCAAAGTTGATGGTATCGAGGTATCACGGTATTATTTACACTGTCGTTCTACCTTATTTCCTGACACTTCGTAGCTGGTCCACCGCTCTGGCCCTGAAGACTACTTCAGCGACTCTCTACGTCTTTGGAAATGAACTTGATCTCGGCAGTAGCTACTTTGAGTCGCAACTTTACCGACAGCCTTTGGAAACTGGAGGCGCAATAGGTAAATTTTAGTTCTTCCGATCGTCAGTTCATTGCTAACACTCAGGCTAATCGTAGCTTCGAATAGCAACTCGACCAAAGTTATCAACACTGGGAGTCTCTTGAGCGGGATTGTCTCTGTACAACTGGGCCCCGGGATGAGTAACGCAATGAGCTTTAATGGTGTATCATATAATGTGACGACTGGTATGTGATAATCTCACTGTTTCTATGTGGCTGACTTACAGATACCAGGTGGTGTTCTCCCAGCTGTACCTGGTTATCTTGGCAAAATCCAAGAGGCACAATCGGGTGACACTGGTCTCAGTTTCGTTGGAGGTCTCCTTCCGTCTAATCTGACGATGTTATTCAACCCCCCGTCCCAGAGTCTCCAAAGTAGCTACACTATAGCACAGCAGGGTCTTACTGCACAAGTGAACTGTGCTCAAGTTGACGCTCCAGGACCGATTACCACCAACTCTACTACAATTGATGCCTCCATTCCTTTGACAGTGTACTCCTTTCAAATGAAATGTAATGAGGGTGGAGTTGGTCTGCCTGTCGCCCGGGTATTGACTGACATCAGTGTTTAGGGATCCCGGCACATGAAACTTATGTGACTCGTTCAAATGAGGATGAACCCACCAACTCACCAATCGGTCTTATGTATTCTCTCGTTTGCCCTTACCCTGTCAACCAATCGCAGCAAATTGATTGGTCCCAATTCAGTAAGGTCGATTGTCATTTTCAGTTATACAGCTAATTTACACATGAAGATGTGACCTCCGGAAGTGCCGTATCTGACAAATATGGGTTCTTGCAGTTAACGACTTGTGAAATCATCCCTCAATTAACCACAGCTATTGTCACCTATGTTAACGACACTGTGGCTGCCAGTGTTCTCGAATCGACACCATTGACTGCTAGCAACGGGAACCTTTCGCTGTATCTCGCTTCTGTCATCGAATATCAGGCCCAGAACTTGCAAGGTTTAACATCAAATACGTTTGGTGATGCTTTGTATTCGGTCGCTGTGACTAGCAATCTGAGTCTAAGTGGACCTATGGCCCCCGAACTCTTATCAGAAATTGTGAGTGTCCCCAGGTCTACTGACCGAACATCACGCCATTGAAAGCGATTTCAGGAACAGTATTGACGTGGTGTTATTGAGTTTGCTGGGACAGTAAGTAGTACCCAGTTCCTCGTTTGGCTGGTGATTCACGCGGTTCAGTATCTCCGATCTGGATTTTCTGTCGCTCTAAGCGACATTGGAGCTGACGGCCTACGACCCTACTCTGGGAGCCTGACCGTTATTGGCCTAGGCAAGCAGGAGTTCACCCCGCTACACCTTTACGTCTACATACCCATTCTATTATTTCTGCTCTCCACCTATGCTGCCATTGCCTATGTTTTATATGCACTCATCCGGAAAGCAGGGTGCAGGTTCACGACCTTTGATCCGACCAAGCCACTTCACCTGATCATGGCATCATCTACCCGACATTGTCAGCCGGAGATGCCAGGGTCCTCAAAGGAGGCGTCCAATAACACAGATTTGGACCTGAAAGGAGAGCAGCTCGGAGATTTCTCGAAAACAGGCCTCAAGTATAACCAGACAGTAAACGTGAGCTTGTCGACGCCGAGGAAGGGGACAACAAGCGAACAATGCGCAAGCGTTTCACAAACGTGACTCTGAGTAGAGGAGGCTTAGACTATGCGAGTTACAAGGTGACTATTGTTATCGATATATTTTATTCTGTTACTTGATTTTGCTTGGGTTCAGGGAGAACATGATCGCAACCGAAACTAAAAATTAGCAAATTCCCTCAGGTTGCAGTTAGATCAAATCCACCTCTTGTCTCAGAATGGCCACCGATAGTTTTTCTTACGACTCAGGTTTATTTCGTATGCAGCACGCTGGGTTGTCTTGTCTCTTACACTACTCTAAATAGTCTCACCTGTTGTAGTCGTGTCAGTGATTTCTCAAGTATTTAGAGTCGCTTACGCTTCCCTTGATTTGGGCATGGGACGCCATTTCTTGTGTCACGCACTGCATCTCTGGGGAAGTGGTTCTAGTATTTACGTCCACCGTCTGTCGTGAGGGGTCTATCGCCGAGGCTGAGGACTCTAGGGTGCAAGTTAAGTGTATCCGGGGTTACTCTAAACGGAGGGAGGAATGGACCCGGGCGGGACAAGAGCAGTGCACTGAAAGAGGAAAGTAGTCAAGGACGGTGACACCCATTGGGGGCGACGATCGATGTCAAGGATAAAATCGCAGCAGAAACCGCAGAACAGGTTGTGACGACATGACACCGCCGACGCGTACTGCTCCCAGATGGCACATCTCCCCATATGATTATCACGGCGCCTTACATAGGTCACATGCGAGCACGGGTAGAATGTGCGCGAGAACGGACAGTACACCCGAGCCAGCGTGCTCGTCTCGGAAAATGCGGTGGGCCGGCTGTCGGATTCGACTTCAGATCTACATCAGATTGTCATGCTCAAGTGTCAACAACTATCCAATTCTAGTCTTGGGAGCGCTCCGAATAACTTGATAGTAGTTGATACTAGTGACGGCGTTGTCTCACACTCGGAGTGGGTGGAGGCGCGTGGCAACATTGAAAGATGCGCTCGCCAGTGGGCCCCGTACTTGTATCACCGTTTAGTAGACCCCGCATGGTCAGCGGTGTTGGCTGATTTCCAACTGTCTCCCGTTTGTCCGCTGACATCGCCCAGCGGTCCTAGCCACGAGCGACTGGTTCCGGTTCAAGCGAAACGGGAAATTGAGGGGCTTCGGAACACCGACGAATTTCTGCTTAATATATCATATACATAGTTGAAGTCAGCTAGGAGGTATGACCTGACCAATTCCAGGTGTCAGTGACTAGAATCGATCAAGCTGTATCACCCACAGCTTGAATGTATACGCACCCTGGACATCCGCGTACCTGAATTTGCGTTCGATCAAGGCGTGAAAGACTCGAATCATAGTCGGTTGAATTGGTACTGGGTTTGTAGAACATTTTCTGGGACGTGGTGAATGAAGGGTTGCGTCACAGCGTACAGACGGGCTTGCGTTCCCAGAGTGCGTGATCTCCGGTCAAACATCAAGTCATATCAGACTTATATCAGGGCTGAAAAACCGGTCATCAGCACTAGGATCCCTACCTTACAGGTGAACGTCGGAAGAGTTGGTGCTACCAATTGGATGCAAATACTTGAGCACTCACTGCACTGCCACTGGCTCAAAGTACTCAACCTTGGGTCGCACCTGACTCGTTCCAATTGAAGTGACACCATCTGCACTGGTGGAAACAAGCTCGGGAGCGCAACAGTCACCAAATTCCCTATCGCGCGTCACGCATACATTACATCGCACCTTTACAGATCAAACACAAAGTTGCAAGTCGTCTATGCGTCTCCCATGGCGACATCCCCATTCGCCCCACTCCCAGCTGCCGGCATTTCGTCAAACACGAGCGAGCCTTGTTGTTCTTTGAGCCACATCACGCTCCGTTTTTCGTCCATAAAGTACACATAGGCACGGCGAAGGTCTTCGACATCGACCTTGTCCGCCTTTCGCTTCCGTGCGATCACTTGGGCGCAGGAGATTAGGTTGAGGGCGTATCGAAGGGTCGTCGACCCAGCCATGGACGTCAGAACATTCAACGCATCCGACGTCAGCGTCACGTCCTCTTCCTCACATCTGGAATCCTGTCAGTACGAGTCCTAGATGACACGGGATACGGGGCAGTACCGGATCTGGATGATTTGTTGGATGTCGTCTTCTGTGTAGGGCTTTGTGCTGACGATCAAGACACGGTCGAGAAGATCCACGGGGAGGCCGTGTGGACTGCGCACGTTTGTCCCTCGTATTCTGGACATGCCACGATTGGACGCCATGATGACCAACGGCGAGAGCTCGCTCTCCAGTGCCCGGTTCAGGAACGAGAAACACTCAATGTCGAGCATGTGGACTTCGTCGATGAACAAGACCTGCAGCACGAAAGAATGAGTGGCTCGATCATGTACGAGGAGGGGAAACCAACACCGGGGATGATTTCTGCTTTGCCCTCTTCCCGCCATTCGGCCACCTTGGTGTTGATTTGGTCTCGTAGCTCGGGTTTGATCTCACCCGTGTCGCCTGCAAAGAGAGCGAGGAAACCTTGTGTTCTGCTGTTGATGACGTCAATCTCGTGGAGGGAGATTGTATGTACAACTTCTTTGCGCTTTTGTATTTCGCCCTCCGGACATTGCACGAATTTTGTCTGCAAAAAGGGGATTGTACGATGCAGGAAAAGGGAAAGGAGATAGACCTACGTCTGCACCCATGGCGTCGTAATCTCTTGAGCGGGCAAAAGAGCGACCCAGTTTTGAAACCTTGCCCGAAGTCTTGTCAATGACAACGACATCGCCAGCGAGCACCTTTTCTTTCGACAGCGCATCGATCATCTTGGTTCCAAGATCATATATCGTCTCCATGTCTGTCGTTTTGATAGTCAATTTTCCCGTCTTTGTAGCCTGAAGAGAGCATTATGTCGAAGTTCATCTCGAGCCGATATTAGCAAACACACCCCCGTAAGACTTCGGTCGATTTGAATCTCGACAATCTCTCCCTCGATAATTTCTGTTTCTTCCTTGATTCGTACACCGATACTTCTCCGAATGGCCTGCGTGAGCGCTTCGGTCTTGGACATGGAGAGGGAAAAGACTTCGCTACCAGCGATCATGGTAAACGGGACGTCCGAGCCAAGCGTTTGCGCCATGCCTATAAAGGGTGTCAAGACACCATCAAAACGTCAAACACGACGCACCAAGCGCAATAGCCGTCTTTCCCGTTGAAGGCGGACCAGCGAACAAGATGGCACGTCCAGCAATGCGGCCCTCTTGGACCATCTTGAGGATCATGCCGGCTGCCTTGCGGGCTTTTCCTTGACCAACCATGCCTTGTGAGTTTCCGCGTGGTTCAAGTCGGTCATCGAGACCAAGGCCACGGATGTGCGAGTGCGCGCCTGTTGGTGTTGGGGTATGAGTGCGTAGTTGATACGCGAGAGGGTGCTGGGACTGACCTATCCGCTCCATCTTGGTGATGTCGCGCAACTCGGACGTCCCTGCGGTGATCTGGGCAGCCTATAATGTCGCCATGGGTGTCAGTAAGGAAAGGTGTAACGAGGCCTTGTCGAGATGTACCATTGGGTTTTTGCAAAGCCTTGGACGCGTCTGTTTGTGTAGTGCAAACAAAAACCCAAAAAGAAATTTGTAGTGGCACTAATATTACACTCTGTCTACATGTTTCGTCTGCGGGCAGGTTCGAGTCTCCTGCGCAGTCTGGCAGCCTCGTCGACGTCGCGCTCAACGGCGACAGGAGCGCTGCGCACGCCGTTGCGCACTTACGCGGCTCGTGTCACTCGCGAGACCATCGCCTCCTACGACGCTGTCGTCACCGAATTCAAAACCTATAAACCCATCACCCCAGGCATTCGTCACCTCCGCCGCCCCCTCAACTCACACCTCTACAAGGGCAAACCGGTCCGAGCCCTCACAGTTGCCCTGCGCAAAAAAGGTGGGCGGAACAACACGGGACGCATCACGGTGCGTTTCCGGGGTGGAGGGCATCGCAGGCGGATCCGGATCGTGGATTTCTCGCGGATGGAGCCTGGGCCGTATGATGTGGTACGGATCGAGTATGACCCTGGACGGTCTGGACATATTGCGCTCGTCAAGGCAAGGGATGCGCATGCGGAGGGGAAGGCCAAGTGGAAGTATATTCTGGCTCCGGAGGGGCTGAGAGCCGGAGACGTCGTGGAGAGCTATCGTTCCGGTTTGTCGTCGTCGCTGCTCCAGTCCGTACGCAATACCGAGGATGATGCTGGGAAGGAGGACACAGAGAAGAAGACATGGTCGGTGGATGAAATTGCAAAGCCGGGCAAGGACCAGTCGACGTCGGATGCGTTGCTCATTGGGATCCTGCGTGGTGCAATCATCAAACTGGGTAATTGCGTCCCTCTCAAACTTATTCCGACGGGGACCATGGTGCACAATGTCTCCCTCGACCCGCTAGGCAAAGGCATCCTAGTACGTTCTGCCGGGACATTTGCGCAGGTAGTGCACCACGAGGAGAATGGCCGGTACAGCCATATTCGACTTCAGAGCGGCGAAGTACGCAAAGTATTATCAAACTGCGCTGCAAGTATCGGAAAGGTCAGTAATCCCTTGTGGGACGACCGCAAACTTGGCAAAGCGGGGAGGAACCGATGGTTGGGCTGGAGACCCCGTGTGCGAGGTGTTGCCATGAATGCGTACGCTATTCTGCTCGTTCAACGGCTCCGCTTGCTAATGATGATATAGGTGTGATCACCCCCATGGAGGAGGACGTGGTAAATCCAAGTCCAACAAACATCCTGTGTCGATATGGGGCTGGGGTACCAAGGGTAATCGCACACGCAAACCTGGAGTTAAAGGGCCGTCTTTGAGCAACAAGATGGTTATCAAGGAGCGGCCGCGCGGCAAGGAAAAGGCTCGCACTGCTT
Source organism: Chiua aff. virens (assembly GCA_038094695.1). NCBI lineage: Eukaryota > Fungi > Basidiomycota > Agaricomycetes > Boletales > Boletaceae > Chiua > Chiua aff. virens. Next base: position 1,074 of record JBBPUM010000817.1, on the reverse strand, counting down.
GATTTTATTACACTTGTCCTAGTTACTTGTCCAATAGTCGATCATTTACCCGATCGCATATGGGACGCGATCACGTGAGGGAGACGCGTCGTTGGTTTGCGGCATTGACAGCAGCTTAAATACGGCACCAAGTTGTCTCACTCCAGTAACTGACTTGTCCCCCGTCGTCGCCCACGTCGAGCATGCAGTCTTCCACGCTGTCCAGGACGTCGTCCGCAGCGAGCATATCCTCCGACGACACCGCGCGTCGGACACGCAAACGGTTCAGCAGCGTACAGCTCATGATGCTCGAGCAGCTCTTCCACCAAACGTCCCACCCGACGCGCGAAGAGCGCGAGGCCGTCGCACAGGCTGCGGGAATGTAAGTTTATCCACCCTCCATTCCGCTCGATGCGACTGACGCGGACGCCAGGGAAATGAAGTCCGTGACCATTTGGTTCCAAAATAAGCGTCAGACAGAGCGCAAGGTCGCACTGCACCACGCGACGAACCAGCCCCAAGACGGGCACCGCGGTGTGCCATTCCCCCCGCCCTCATCCTCCCCGTTGCTCGCCTACGCATCCTCGCCGACCGCGAACCCGATGTCATCCCATGCCATCCGAGCTCCCACCCGGACACTCTCCGGGTCCTCCTCCATGTCTTCCCTGCACGCCCACACACCCCGTCGAAAAATCACCCCTCCACGTCCCCGTCCTTCCCTTGACCGAATCGCCGCCCGGTCGGAGTCCCGTCTCCCACCACCACGCACACCCACGAAACCACACAACCCGCGTGCATCTCTATGGGACAACATGCCCTCTTCGCCACTTGCCCCACCCGCGTCGCCGCCCTCCCGAGACCTCGTCGAGTTCATGGGGAGCACCCGGACGCTCGAATGGGCGTGTGCCGCGGCGAGGCTGGCGGACAAGGAAGGGCGGCGGCGGCCGCGCGAACGGCATGCACACGCGGATGGACGGCATCCCAATCATGAGCGGGAGGGGGACGAGACGGAGGAAGACGACCATGAGGCGGTGACACCCGAGGGGAGTCTCGGCGCGCTGGACGCGGCAAGGTGGCAGGGTAATGTGACGCGGA
>JBBPUM010000816.1:0-12872 GCA_038094695.1 Chiua aff. virens | reverse complement strand
TAGCATTCTTTATTAAAAATCTAAACCACGAAGTGGTAGGTGCTTGAGGATAGTACTTTGTGCACACAACGTAGGTTAGGGCTACTCATTGAAACGAAGCTTGAGATAATGGGTGTACTGTGCACTCGGATTTGAGACGGACTTTGCGTTTCCAAATGCATCGAGCAGGGTGTGAGTGGCTTTGACTTGGCTAGCTGTGCAAAGCTCTTTCTTGGGGCAGGAAGAGAGCCGTAGAGCCTGGTCTATGAGAAGGCGACTTTCCAGAGCCTGTGATGCCACTGAACACGGGCATGAAAAAAGGAAGACGTGATGAAGGAGGAGAATGCACCGTGCGACGTCCAGAGCATGAGGAGGAAGATTTCGAAATAACACTGCATTGTTTCATCTCTGGATATCCTAGAGATTCCCGAGAAGAAGGCACTGAACCTCACATTGTCAATGGTCTCCAGGAGCCAAGTTGTCACCAGTTTTAGACAGAACTGAGGCTAATAATGATGAGTGAATAGCCCAAGTGCTAGGACTGACAAAGGAATCCAGAGGACAAGGGAAATTCGCTGCGAAATGAGCACGCGAAGCAATAGATGCACACTAAACTCACTTGTAAAAGGGTCTCTAACAACGCATCCAAACCGACAAGCTGTCCCTGCGCTGATGAACGAATCTTCCAAAAGAGTAAGAAATAGTAATTAACGTGTGAGAACCAAACAACTGACCTCCAAAAGCTTGGTGATGCACGCATCAGCAAATGGCTTGGTAAGTGCACGGCTAGTGAGAATGCCGTCTAAATACTCATTGGCAAGATCAGCCACAAAGCCAGCTTGAGCAAGATTGCGCATCACCATTTGCTGGACTAACCACACGAGAAACATGCAGCTGTCAACGAGACTGTCTGCATAGAATGGACGAAGTAGTTGAAGGCTGTCGAGCCTGGATTAACACACAGACACAAAGCTATGTTTGAAACTCACCAGTAACTAAAATGTGAGACCCATCGATCGCAAGCTTCCAGATCCGACAGCACACCTTTGAAGGACTGTTTAATGCTGAGCCCCGGACAGAGAGCAGTACTACGAAGCACAATCTCGACAAGCTGTTTCTTGAGGTAACCTGTTACAGCGTTGGCCCAATCGATGCTATACTGAGTAGGATTATAGTTGGGTTTGTTCGTAAACCCACCTGGAATAAAAGGCCGAGAGTCGCAGATTATTCGAGTGATGGATCGATGGACCCTCTCATTTGCACCAAGGACTTGCAAGAACCATATGGTGTGCAAGATGGGGTTCAACTGGAAATCAAGAAACGCAGCCAAGACACCGGTGAGGACGGGTCACACATCCGAGGAGACAAAGTTGCTGCAGGTGGCGTAGAGGCTACAGGACCAGCTCAAGAGGACAAAGATATCGGCTGCAACATGAGTGCTAGAGGGGCTCAGTGAAAGCGAGGGAAAAAGGAAAAGAAGTACCTAGGGGTTGGCTTTGATACGTGAGCAACTTTGTGGGCGAGATGTGGGGGCGGAGATGTAGGTGTTGCTTGACACTGCAGGATAGCTAGGACCAAGGAGCTTGTCACAGGACGACAAAGGGGAGCAGGGGAAGTTGAGTGCACAGAAAATGTGCTCTGGGTCGTTGGCGTGGAGGCCATCACTAGGGCTGAGAGAGGTGTCCAAGCAACAACGAGCACACCAAGAAGTCACACGTCACACAGGCAAAGGTCGTATGCACAATCTAAGTGCTGACAGACTCATCGTCACTCGAAGATATATTCTGGTGCACTGTTGTCCATTTCACATAAACTTTGTGGTGCTTATGAATGTCTTTGGCTGTCTATGCCCCTCAGCTCGGTGCTTGTCTTTGAATATCACACACCCAACTTAATATCACCGGTCTCGCAGGAAATAGTATGCGCCCAAACACTTTATCTGGCTGTCGACTGATCAACTCACAGCAGGCATGTACACCTCCAGCCTTGTCTGGGGTCGCATTGTCGATCGCAAGGGTCCGCGAAATTGATAGGTGTATTGCAGGGTATTGGAATGGTGTATCCGAGTCACATTGTAGCGATGTGGCTGTTGTGACGTGGCAGTGCTGGGTACATGGTCATGCTCGTCACGAGGGCTCTCGTGTGTCAGCTTGGGCAAGGGCGTTCAGGTTCAAGAATTGAGCTCCTGGGCTGCTGACGTTGTAGATGAGCACATCGACAAAGCTAGACAAAAGCTTTATGAGTTGGCAAGGCCACTCTGCACTAAAGCGAGTCAGACGGGCTTACCTCTGATGCGAGTGATCAATCATCAAATTCCTTTAATTGATCTGGATAAAATCTACCCTTGGTGACCTTCACGCTGTCCCGAAGCTCTATGCCCACAACGGGTTGATAAGCGTTGGGCATACATTGAGTCCAGCCGATGGAAGGTGACGAGCCTGGGAAACACAGTTCCAATGCTGCTGATCTGGAAGCCTGGGATGGACAAGCTCAGAACTGTGGTCGATCTTTGAGAAAGAAACAAGAATACTCACAAATTGTCAGTGCCGTTGCCTGACATTGATGGAATCCTTCAGTGAGTCTGCAAGGGAAAATATTGATCCATCATTGATGGGCAAGACGCCTACGAACAAATCTGAATCATACCTGAACACGTTGATCGGAGCGCCGTCACAACCCCTGACGGTAATATGCTTAGCACTGTGATCCAAATCGGAGATTGCAATGCACCCACAACGTACCAGGCCTGATGAACCACCTGTTTAGCAATTATATTGGATGCTGGATGGACGTCTATCTTGATGACATCGTGATCTACTCGAACACACTAGAGGAACACGTTAAACATGTCTCAATAGTGCTCAAAATCCTGTGAAGGGAAAAAAGCTTTACCTCAGCGAGACCAAGCTTCAGTTCTTGTGTAAGGAACTAAAGATCTTGGGCCGGATTGTCAACAATCAGGGGATTCAAATGGACCCGAACAAGGTGGACTCCGTGGCAAATTGGAAAGTCCCTATGAATCGCGATCTCCTGTGGGGATTTATTGGGTCCACGGGGTATCTCGCCGACAATATCTATAAGGTCAGGGTGCCCATGGGTGTGTTATCGGCAATTACAGGTGATAACGTACCATTCAAATGGATGGAGACCAAGCAATGTGCCTTCGACCACGTCAAGGAGTACGTTGTGGCCTGTCGCAACCATCGTCAAGTGCCATTGGACTATGGAACAGACGCTGATCCTATCTGGCTGATGACCAATGCATGTATCAATGGAATTGCGGTGGTCATCGCTCAAGGAAAAGAGTGGCATACCTCTCATGTTGCTGTCTTTTTCAGTGCAAACTTGATGAATCCTGCTCAACAGAATTACCCCATTCATGAACAAGAGATGTTGGCTGGTGTCGACTCAAAGGAGATGTTGCGGTACTGCGATATCTTGCAAGGTGCACACTTCACGTGGCTGACTGATCATAAAGGACTTATTCACCTTTATCAGCAGAATGGGTTGTCCAGACAACAAGCACGCTGGATCAAGAAGATCAGCAAATTTGACTTCAAAATTGAGTATGTCCCCGGAGTGGAGAACATCTTACCTGACGCATTGTCTCGCCTCTACTCAAATGATGCCCCAGGTACAGTCAGGGCAACTTCAGAGTATGTGCAGATTGCTGGGGAGGAGCAGTGACCCAGCTTGTCTTTGCTGTCATTGATCTCAATGCCGGTGCTTGTAGGGGCTGAGGCGGAAGCACAGACAGTCGTGCCACGTCGGAGCACACGAGTGGCATCCAAGGCCCCTCCAAAGACATCTATTGATCCATCTGTTCCATCTGTTAAGGCATCAGAGTCAGTGCAGACAGTACCTCAGGCTCCACCCATCAAGCTTGTTTCTGAGGAGGGTGCTGCTGGCACATCCACAGCCTTGGTGGTGCCTTGCTGCAGGGGTCAAAGGGCAGCTCAGCCAGCTGAGACCGGGCAACCTGAGACCTCCACTGAATTTGCTTGTCGGGTTCGGGTTCGGTTTATTCTCAGAGGACCTCGAGATCAAACGGAGGGGGGGAAGGATGGATCCAATCCTATCCCTACAGCCATTAAGCAAGGTAACACTCCAGATAGCCAAGACAACTCACCTGGGACAATTCCTCTGTCCTTCTTGGATGGGGATGACGTCCTGTCGAAAGTCAAGGGCAAGTATGGGGAAGACCCATTTTTCCGTCTGATACTGGAGGCGCCAACGTCTTACCGCAACTTTGAAGTAGCAGACGGCTACATCCGTATGAAGACAAAGGAGCATCATGCATTGTGCATCCCCAATGTGGTGATCGATGGCCGAACGGCCAAGGAATGCCTGATCTCACAAGCACATTCAGTACTGGCTCACTTGGGTGCAGCAAAGACACTTGCTTACCTTCGAGACCACTTGTGGTGGAAGGAAATGGTTAACAATGTGCAGAAATACTGTGACTCTTGTCAGATGTGTGGGCAAAGCAAACCACCCAATCAGAAGCCTTACAGTTTGCTCAATCCCTTAAGTGTGCCTCATCGACCATAGGAGTCGATCGGAATTGACTTCGTTGGACCGTTACCCCTGTCAAAGAATCGAGATGGGGAATACAATTTGATAATGGTAATCATCAACTTACTGACTGCAATGGTCCACCTGGTGCCAAGCAGGATCACCTATATGGCTTGGGAAGTTGCAGAACTCGTGTTTGATGAGATTTACAAACTGCATGGGTTACTGAAAGCTATAGTCAGTGATTGAGATGTTTTATCCACTAGCCAGTTTTGGATGCACCTCAACAAACTGATCAGGATCGAACAGCGTAAGTCCAGTGCCTATCATCCACAATCAGATGGGTCCACGGAGTGAGCAAACCGCACAATAGGTCAGATGCTTTGCTTGTGTATTAGTCCGAGCCAAAGGGACTGGGTAGCTCACCTACCAGCCATCGAGTTCGCAATCAACTCAGCACGATCAGACACCACAGGGTTTGCACCCTTCTTCTTGAACTCTGGACAGGTTCCAAGGACATTCATTTGGAACAATGCAGGTAACGACGAGTACCCCAGTGTTCGAGCATTTGCCCAATGGATGAAGAACACTGTGATGGCAGCGCACGACGCAATCCTTGAAGCCAGGGTCAAACAGACTTGCAGCGCTAACAGGAAACGCCGTATCATACCATTTGCCATAGGCAATCTCGCCTACGTGTCTACTAAGAATATGACCCTACCAAGAGGGCAGGCTCATAAGCTTGTACCGAAGTACATCAGGCCCTACAAACTGGTCAAAGACTTTGGAAACAATTGCTATGAGGTCGACTTACCCAATCGGCTGAAACAGAGGGGTATCCACCCCATCTACCACTCGTCCTTGCTTAGGACACATGTGCCAAACGATGATCACCTGTTTCCAGGCCGATTAGAAACCCAAGTCGCCCGACTTTGGTGAAGTACCTACCAAGTGGGCAGTCCACCGCCTAGTTTCACATTACGGAAGTGGATCAGATGCCCTATTCGAGGTGGAGTGGACTTCGGGAGACGTCACCTGGCTACCGTATGCTGAGGTGCGACACCTAGAAGCACTCAGCAACTATTTGGACCTGGCCGATGTGACAGAGATTGCAGACTTGCCACATGGAGAGGGTCACCCACCTAGTGATGACCCCCAGATATTTAATGGAGCATGCTTGATTGTGGATTTTAACTCACCCTTTTTTTCCTCTCCCAGCAGAACAACCCAGAAATCCATGGACAACCTCTCACGCTCCCACAACATCTCTATCCATGGAAATGACTTCCTCTTTCTGGATCCTGAAGGTCCTTGGACTTCCTCACCCGTCCTTGTCCCCACTTGCATCTGCAGCAGTGCCTAGACTACAGCCGCCAAATCAGGGCGGTGATGGTTAGGACAAACATGCCGGTGTTCAATGCTGAAGCTGGAGTCCATACTCAATTCTCTCAATGGGATTCGCTCAGGCAAGCGATCCCCTGTCTTCCCTGAACCAGACCCCCATACATTCTTTGATCACTATCCTCCACCACCACCTCCCTCAGCCGCACAAAGTCAAAGCGCCAATCTTGCCGATGTAATTGTTGACCAAGCAGTTGCCCGCCATCGCCAGGTTGCCCATGCAATCGAAGAAAGGAGGGCTGGGGGCAGACTCAGCAGAAGCAGCCCTGACACCAGGAGGGGTGGGATGGCTGCAAGATGCAGCCATACACGCCGGGGCAAGTTGTCGTGAGTCAGACCGACTAAAGGATCGGAGCTGGAAGGGGTTGGAAACTGGGATGCTGAGAACAAGGACCTCGCCGTGCCAATCACACTATCAGGGGCCAAGGAGAGCAAGACTCAGAATGGAGAGGTTGCTGTGGGAGAGCCAGAGGCCATAGAAAGTGGACACCATGCTGAAGAAGACTCCACCATGTACAAACAGGAGGAGGAGGTTGAGCGTGTTTGATGCGTGCTGGAGGGGGGGATGTAATGATGTGGCTGTTGTGACATGGCAGTGCTGGGCACACGGTCACGCTCATCACGAGGGCTCTCATGTGTCAGCTTGGGCAAGGGTTCGGACAGACCATAAGGACATTTCAGCAGACTGGGTCAGGTGCTCGGAGGCAGGAATTGGTTTATAAGGACTCGTGTCATCATTACTCTCCCTAGGATCTTTTAGAATCAAGCAGAGCTTAAACCTGTGACTTTCTGAGAGTCCTCTTCATGTGACCTTTCCATCACACACATGCTCTGTCAAAGTTCCCATGACTCTATGTACAGGCCATACATGCACATGAGAGTTCAAAACCTTGCAGCTCTAAAAACAACACATTTCTAGTAGTAGTAGTACCTGTTCTACTGATCTCAAGCTTCAGCATGGAACAACTGATACTGATGACAATTATGTGGATTAAAGTAAGATAGGGAAGATGGTCTACTTAAAAAGCTAGCAAAAATTAGTAGAGATGATTAGTTTGCCAAAAATTGTGATTCTCAGCCCACATAGCAATATTTCTGTCAGAATGAAGGACAAAGGATGCTCTCTTCCCCTGATAGTCAAGGTTGAAGTGAGTAGTTTCAGCAGAGGGAAACACTACCACATCTCCACTGCTTAGTTCCAGCACCAAGCCTTGCTCCACCAAAACCAACTCTCCTCCTTGAAAATCACCAATTGGAACAACAAGACAAATACTTTTGTCCATGACATTCCTGTGAGCCTCAGATCGGATGTTCAAATTGACCACAAGAGATAAAAAAGGAGGGACAGGGCCTTCATAGCCTCCTGGAAGAGCGGTGGACAAGTCCATAAGAACTTGGAAATATTCAGGGAGATGGGCCTCCATCTGGAACCAGGATAAGCTTGAGAACATTAAGGCTCCAAATATAATACTACTCACTAATTGAGTTATCCAAGTGAAAACACTGTCAAATCCTTCCAGCAACTTGTGATATCTTTCACAATGCTCAAACAGTTCAGATGACCCATATGGTGCCATCTGAGTATAATTGGTGTGCTTGTCTAAAAGAGAGAGGTAGTAGGAATGGACATCAGAAGGGGCTCCAGTCCCCTTCATATGAGAAATTGTATCAGTGATATCATAGTGAGATAAAAATAAATCTATGCTTACAGTCAGAGCATATCTATTGTAGATGGCAAAGTGAATTGTTTGAAAAGGCCTTTGGGCCTCTTTGGAGGTGTTGTGGTCTTGCAACACAGGTTCTGCATCAAATGCAGCAACAAACCTTTCAACTGATGATCTCTTCAAAGGAGGGGGCATCTGGCTTGAGACCAGTACCATAAGACTCCCATCATCATTCTGAATGTCAAAAGTTTGCCTGCATTTGATGAATTAAAGCTCATAGAAACTTTATTGAGAGAAAATCAGTTACTTACAGTTTCATTCTAGAAACAGATATTCTAAGATATGATTTAGAAGCCTTAAATCCCTCTGAATAGAAGGAGTTCAGCTGGAAATATAACACAATCCATAAGTTCATTCATATATGAATATATCAGTAAAACCTGCCTTCTCCTGTAATTGATGCAGATCAAAAATGGTAGGTGCTTGTAAGGCATGAAGGCGCTCTTGTCTAGTCCATACAGTATTGGCCTCTCTAGAAAGGCGGCCTCTGGGATTATGCTTGTTTTCTGGGCAATTTGGATCAAAGTTGGTTGAAATCTTAATAGACTCTGGGAGAGAAGATGACGTAGAAGAGGGATTCTGAGGATAGACTGCTGCCTGACCAAAGAATTGCAAATATTAAGTCAAATATAGCTAACTAGTTGAGGTTCTATAAATTGGTCACTCACTTCCTGAGCCTGTAAAGGTTCCTGGACTATCAAATGGTCTCTAATGATAGGATTCTGCAGACACTGAAGCCAAGCTTCTTGATCTCTATCTGGTAATGTCCAAAAGCTTACCACCAACATAAGTTGAAGCATGAAAACACAAATTTAAAAAAGTGCTGACCTTTGTTTGATGGAGCCAAAGAAATTGTCAGTGACATACAGGTCAGTGCAGTCCAAGCTTAAGGGGAGTTGATAGTGTTGAAGGAAATTCTGGCAAAACATGCCAGGTCCCATGATAATAGGTACCAGCTGGCGTAATTCTTCAATCACTGGAATGATGGCATGTGAAATGAGACCTGGAGTGTCTATTATAGCTCTGTCAGGGTGAATCTCAAAAAAGAAGAGAACCAAAACTTACTACAGGTGGAGGGATCATGCATCATCTTGCCCACATCCCAAGGAACTTGAGCTTCCAGATTGGCAGCTATTGTCCGCAGATCCAATGCAGCTATTAAAAACAACACATAAAAACCTCCTCCATTAGCAATATGGGCAAACTTGTGTCCAATTTGCACCCATCTATAAAATGTTGAGCGAGAGGGACCATTTTCCAAATGAGCAATCTTCTTATGAAAGATGTTGTTGATATTCTTTAGCTCCAAGCCTGGAGTCAAAAGAAGACTGACCCAAGTCTCAGATTGTGAACATAGTAGAACAAGTGAACTAACACACCTTTGACACTTGACAAGTAGCTGAAGGTGGCCTAAGATAATAGAAAAATTACTGGCAGCGGTGCTTTGACAGTGTTGGACCATATCTCGTAGAGAGTCCCCTATAGCACATTGCCACTCAATTCTATGGGCCCTGAATTCTTCAGCCCAAGAAGCAGCCTTTTCAACACTTGCACCAGCGAGGGCACCAATGAATGAGTGAGCTGTGTGGTTACCACATGGTGCAGTGTTGGCTCTTTCGATATATCTGGGCAATGCATCATGGTTGGTAGGAAGGGTTACTTGCTGGTATGTCTTCTTCTGCTTCTTCTTCTTAAGACCCACCCCTCCTTGTGGAAAAAAAGGCTCCCCAACTCTCCGAGCCAGATTGGACAGCCTATGGCTGACAGGATCTGGTTCATCAGGGGAATCCTGCAAAAGAAGCAAGATGTCCTGATCAATTTCCTCATCGAGGCACATCAAGTTGGCATCAACGTCATGGGAAATGGGACTCGGAAGCTCAGAGTCAGATTCCACCAGCGCCAGTAGTTCACTGTCAAAATCCACCTCTTCAATAGCATTCATGAGGACGTCCTCACCTCCACTTTCAGGCTAGAGATTAATGTCTGTAGTAGAAGCAAAGGCCCGGGTTGGTAACAAGCCGTTTGAGGATAGTGCAGCACATAGCAAGTGTGCAAGGTCGGTCGTATAAGGACCAGGAGGTAATTGTTGGATTACCACTAGCAGAGGGTTTAGAAGGCGAAGAGGAACTATGAGTTGGATAGTAGTAGCTTCCATGACAGAAAGGATCCTGCTCCAAGCTGTCTTCAATCCTAAGAGGTCATGAGAAACAATCCCACCCCTGGGACTGTAGTGAGGACAGGCTTCCAGCTACAGTTTCTAACGAAGTTTATATTCGACTTTACAATATGTACACGGCAGGCTTTTTAGTCTCCACATCTTCACTTCACATGCTTGGTTTAGCATCCGCATCTGCGTCTGTCAACAACCATCCTCCAGTCTCTTTGCTTTCTTATCCTTACGCATTCAAACCAGAGGTAGTCAATACAGTCAGGCTGATTGGAGTTGAGGGTTGATGAGCTCATCAATGGGGAGCACTGTCTACAGCCGCTGGCATGACAAAATGAGCATACTGGCTGGCGTTGTTGGCACATTTTACAAGGTGGGTAGGTTGGGTTAAACATAGGAATCAAGGAATATCCACATCTAAAGGTCACAAACTACTGGGTGAGTTGCGAACAACAAACGAACCAAAGCCACCAAGTCACCCACCCTGGTGAAAATCAAAGATAGCCTATGATGGAGCATCGACCCACTCTCCAAGATTGCGAACAGTTACAGGCGATATGTTACAGTTACAGGCTAGGGAGGCCATGATTTCAGCTTGTTGGGTATGATAGCCTCGTATGTGTGACCTACTTCTTCACCAATGAGGAGAATCTCATCCACAGATCGAACATGCGACGCGTCAGCTAACAGAAAGAGGACAGGACACGACTGCTACATACCCTTTGAAAAGTCTGTTCATCGCAGTCATGTCTGCACTCGCCCCAGCCTTGATCAAGTGTTCCAAATTCTTGGACATGAGATTCACTGCGATGTGAAAGTTTTCATCATCGATCTCGGGTGACAGTGTGGTGACTTGGGTGATGAGCAACTGGCATAGTGGCAAAAGGTGCGTGGACTGCCGAGTAGTTGGTCAAGAGAGACGTGAGCTAGAACGGGTTGAGATGCGCGAATGCGGTCTGAGCAACGATGCGCTTGACAGTGGATGATGCTGAGAGAGACTCGATGATGGCCGATGTGTTCAAGAGATGGGCATGTTCATCGCGGTGGCGGTGCCATTCATGTCTCTTGCACGCTTTTGTCTCATTTTAGGTCGTCTTTCACATGCATATGCGACAATGATGCAGACCTACCCCACCTGTGCTGCACCAAGCCTGAGCAGCCCCTGTGTAACGAAAGCACCATCCAGCATGAGCACCAGCCGGGACGACATCTCCGAGGCAGTCGCAGATGCAAACGGTGCCAATGAGGCACCTGAGAACAAGACACTCTCAGAGAGCGTCCCTTCCACCAAGCCAACGCCCTTGCGTAACGCATTTCCCTCAAGTTTTTGATCAATAACATACTCTCGCTGGCTCTGAATCTCCAGTTCACCACTGCGTGCATAAAAGTTCAACGTGTGGTTGGCTCCAGGAGGGTAGCTTTCACTGTCATCGACGTAGGTGTCGCCTGATGCTGTGCCTGCAGCATTCAAAGATATGAGGAGTGAATAAGGTCCTTGTCGTGTTTCATAGATCATGTATGCAGGTTGTTGGTGCAAGAGCAAGATAGAACTGCCTCAAAGATGGACGTTGATGTGGCCTATGGGTGCGTTCAGGGTTGTGTTTCCGCCAGGAACAGTGTCAACAACTGCGTGGGTCCACTAATCACGCTAGATTACAGTGTCTCTCCTAGGGAAGATACCTAGGGACTCAGTCAGTGTCTAGTTTATGATATGATTTGCGTAGATAAGTGCGTCAACACACCTTGGACCATGGTAGCTCCTGGTTCTACCACAGGGGTGACAAGAATGTCACCTCTGATCAGCCACTGTTTGTCCACATTGAAAAGTTTTGGCTTGTTGGGGAATTCATAGAACAGGGTGCGAATGGGTGGCAGACCGTTGGTGGAAGCGTTTGTGAACAGTGTACTGTTGTTGTACATTTTAGTATACTAAAGCAAAGCTTGCTATGGCACGCACCCAATATAGAAGCATCAAGTATCTGGCAGCAATAGCGATGCGTGATGCATTTGCGACCCTGTCCCATCAGTAGGGTTCCTAGGGGAAGGCACCACAGGTGTTGTGATTCCTGTAGAATGGGATGAAGGCAGAGAGCTGTATCCATCAGTTACATAGCTCGTCGTTGGTGTTATCATCTGAGAAAGTTGAGTATAGATAAACCAGGGTTATTAAGTGAATAATCTCACTGAAACCACAGGTGTCTGCACCAACCATAGGGATCTGGAATATTTAATTGCAAAATGCCTTGAATGCTCAAGTAGATATATTCCCATCTACTGTACTAGTTGTCTCCGAGCTAGAAAGTCGGTAAGTCGCGGAACGGACCCTTCTAAGCATGCAAATAGACACACCCAATGATCTGTCCACTTTCCAGATGAGGGAAAAGTCAAACGATGAATCAAGAATGGTCACTTGCCTTGACGAATCATCTGCAAGGTAAGATATGTGGTTTTCTCCTCCATCATTGCAAACATATTATGGACATCGAGTTCAACATAACCACCAAAGTGGATTGCATTTGTCATTGTCATGTTCGTAGAAAGTGCACTGTACCCTGGAATATGAGCACAAGTCAGCCAGCCAATCACTGCCCTAGTATGCAACCAACCGTTGTGAATGACATATGGCAGGCTGATTAGGTTCAGATTTAATTCATCACCAGCACCAATACCTCGTTTTGAAAGTGGGTCTGTTGTCCCAGGAATGCAAGAGTTTGTTGATGTTCCGTTAATCATCATGTTGCCGCTAGGTCTCCAAAGAGTTTCATTGTAACTTTGGGTGAATCATAATCAGAACCCACAGGAATAATCATATAATTGAATCTAACCATTCTGGGTACCCTGTTACAACAGTACCAATCACACTGAATGGCTGCAACACTGAGATTCGTGCCGGTACCACTGTCCTCAAATGAGCCCGGACCTTGAGCTTATCCATAAGGATATCTCACCAGGAGTAGCTTGAAACAAGCCTAAGACTTGAGCTTGTAAGAGTGTAGAAGGAAGGGGCTAAGTCACTCAAGAGAGGCGAAAACTCCAAGAGAACTTTACTGAAGTCTCTGGAGGTGGCATCAAGCCTTTATATACTA
>JBBPUM010000815.1:0-12874 GCA_038094695.1 Chiua aff. virens | reverse complement strand
CGCCGCAGTCTTTTCTTCCCCGTCCGCACCTGGATCCGCTTTTTGTTCGCTTTCTCCTCCCTTCGGAGTGTCGGTTGGAGGCTCATTCACATCAGCTGCCTGTGCCTCCACGTCTTCTGGGGGTTTCATAGCCACAGAGATCGAAAGGCAACAAAGGCTAAGCAGCATGATCCCCCCTAGAATGGCAAAAAAAACTAGATGTCAAAAAAACGACTGAGTGTCGGCAAGGAGCCAGATATGATGGGATACGAACTGCCCACGTCCTTGCCGTTCGCCAAGAAGGGATAGTCGCCGGATTGGCTGGGAGTTGGAGCCGGGGACGTAACGGTAGAGGGTGGGGAGATGGTGGAGTCCATGGCGAGCGTTGGAGATGGTGGGGATAGGAGCTTTGCGTTGACTTATGTGAGGCCTCTGTCACGGTCACGGAGTACGCTGACCAGAACTTACCAACGAGATTGACTCATTCCGTAGTCGCACCGTGGTCCGGACCAGAGTTCCAGTTACTAGCCACAGGTGGAGTCAAATTGGCCGGGGGTTGGAGACTGCGTGCACATTTGCCAGCAGTGCCTGCACATGGTCACCGTAGTGAACGCAGAGCATAACGCCAGGCTGTTATTTTCTTATACATCTGTCGCCCCTTGGTGCGCGGGTGTTCGTCGAATGACACCCTTGAAGGTGATCTGTGGTTGTGGTTCAGGCGAAAATATTCCAGTGGCTCTTCTGAGCAACTTCAAGCACAAACACCAGGCGGCGGCGGCCGGCGCCGAGTGGCATCTGCGGACTTGAATTTGAACCCGGCCACCTGGCAGGACATACAATCGACGTTCTCCCCTGTTGCATTTTCATGCGTTCAAGTGGCTCGCGGGATGTTGGAGACCAGTCGGTAGATTTCCTTTTTCATTACGTAACCACATACGTCACAATACCATATATGGACATCGACCCACGCTGTGCTTCATGGCCAGTCTCGTTCTACTACCACGACTGCAGGTAAGCCACTGGCTGTACACCTCTTTCATACTTACTGACGTACTTCAGTATATTTATATGTCCTTTGTCTGTCCGAATAATACAGGAACATTTCATTGACTGAGCTCTGGAAGTTGGATAATGGTGGGGGCAAATGTCAGTTGAGCGAGGCGATCAGGTCGAATCGACGCAGGGCCACCGGGCCCCTGACTGCGCAGATACCATGTTGCCTTAATCATTCTCCCGTGCGTGTAAACCGGTTTTCTAACCATAGACCCAAGGTTGATACGAACCTTGCTGTTTCTCTTTTTAGAGTCGTGCTCAAGAGTCAACGTCGTTCGGATACCATGCCCTTTCTCTTGAGCTTTTGTTGGGTACATTCAACGTGTTTTATGCCTAACTCGCGGATCCTGACGTTGTTCCTAAAACTCGACTTTTAGAGTTCGCACTACGGACCGACTGCGGTGCACTTTCATAACGGGATAACTGGTTCTCTTGGGCCACGATTTTTCCTATCATGATTCACATCAAGGCCAATGTTTCCGTTTCTGAACACAACAAGAGCAATCTCTATCTCACTGTTATGCGACTGTCTGCACGGAAACCTGGGGAGTGGTATTTTTCCGAACTTGAAGTGTCAAATGAACCTCTCAAGTGAGTTTTCCTTTTGACCGTGAAAAACGCTTGCTAATTAGCTGGCCTGTTCGGATCTTGGAAGTGTCACAAGGTTCTTGAACCGTCTCGGTCGTTCCTATATGCATATGCACTCCGCTGGTGAATATGGTCTTCGTTTAATTGATTCATTTATTCACGTCTGTGTTTTGAAGCTGCCCCTTGCCTCGTATTTTCCAAATCAGGGACTAAGATGCAATATTGGTCTCCAGTGGGTAGGGTGGTAGATCTATTATCTTGTCCTCGTCAACACTCGGCGGGTCCACCCGTGTGAACTTAGATTTCGAGTTCACTAGGTTTGTAGATTCTTTTTCAGTGAGATCTACGGGCAGCGCGTCTCCTTCCCCACTTGCACACGAACCCTTTTCATCTTCCTCACCCTTCTTGGGCTTTTGAGCATTGGTTGACTGCTTGTTCGTAGCTGCCCGCATTTCATTGTCTTTGGCACGGCGACACATTCCCGTCCAACATATGCTACCCATTGCAAAGACGCAGACGAGAAGCAAGGGCACCACAACAATGCCTACAAACACTATCCACGTATAACGGCAAACCATGAGCACCCATGAGACTTTGAAATGTGATAGGATACGAACCTCCCAGGGCCATGTAGTCGTCCGAGTTCCAGTTGTCAGAGTTAGATTGGCTGCGCGCTGGAGACTGAGTATGCCCACTTGGTGGGGGCATGGTCACGGTAAAGAAGAGGGGGAAACAATACCAGTGGGTAGATGTCAAAGGGTTTCCTTCTACGCTAAGCTTCCATTTGCGTCGTGAGGCGCTCCGAGCCATTGATCGCCGCCGGTACAAACTTCTTGTCCCGAGTACTGCCGCTCGTGTTGTCTTGGGGACATTCAATGGGGTATCTCTGACCTGAGATCTCTCGTCCTTGCAGATCGAAATTACAGGAATACTGGAAACTTCGGTCATGAGGGCGGAGGTTGCGAGAACCTGGATATCCTTGAAGCATTGTTCGCAGATGACTGTCATGCAGTGCCGGCACTTTCACTTTCAATTCAGCTAAAATCAAAGTTCTTGTGTTTTCACCATTGGGTGCGTAGTGAAACCAATATATGGCAAGAACCGTGATCGATTTCCAGAACAATTGTATGCTATTTCTATGGCGTACATAACAGATCAGTTCTTTCGTCTGCGGTATGTGGGTAAAGAACATGCGAAGGCCATAGCGTCGACAAACGACTAATGTTTCTATTAGCCAAAGTTAGACTCCGAGCATCATACAACAGCGGGAAGGAAAAATCAAAAGAACCATGCACGAAAGGGCTCAAATTCCGATATGCGCAAACACGATTCGTTTCTCCAGCGGCACCTCTGGCGAGTGACGCACCGCAAAGTTCAACGCCGTCGCCGCATATTCGGAATCGAGCACAGGTTGCTCAAACATCTTCTGGTAGAACTGTGTGACTACCTGGGGCGCGACTTCATCGTCCACCTTCCACAGCGTCCCAATTACCCCGTTGAACCCGGCGAACTGCATCCCCGCCGCGAGATGGAGCACTTCGTCTGGCGTAGACCGGTCCCCTTGCGCGGTGTGGCATGCAGAGAGGAACGCGAATTCGGAATGGGCGTACCGTTCCTGGATGATGCGCATGAGGGTGAGCTTGCCATCACCCATCGCAAACCACGACTCGAACGGTTTCTCGGCGTGTTGCGCACCGTGGCAAGCGAGGTGGATCCAACGATGGTCTTTGAACGCTTTCACGGCACCTTCGATGGTGGCCGCTTTGCCAGTGACAGTGTCGAACGTCACACGGTTGAGCGACACGTTGGTCTCGTCGCGGATGCGCGCTATTTCGTGATCCACGAATGGCAAGGTGGATAGCTCGAGATCTGCGTGAGGTGCGGACTGACCAACAGCCGCAAACGAGACCGCGTTCGTGTTCGTGACTCCAGAGGCAGCCTGGTAGACTGCCTTTTGCGAACGTGCCCGTTCGCGCGTGCGGATGAGACATGAGAGCGAGGGCGTGTACGAGGAGACATAGATATCCACGAGATTCGGCTGGTTCCCTTTTGCCCGATGTGGACCAGCAGCATGGAAGGGTAGGACCGTAAAGTGGGACGTCGGGCACCACCATATACGCGAGTGCTGAGGAAGCTGAATGTCGTTCTGGAGGACATCGACGATCGGCCCGACGACGTTGTCCCACAGCTCGCGTAACATGCTCCTGAGCCAACTGTCTCTGTTGTCTCCTGGACCACTGGCATATGCGTGAGGGTCTTGAATGAGCTCCGAGAATCGGGTGCATAATCGGACGACGCCTTCGAGTGAACAATATTCTAGGGGTACGTGTACGGGGGAACGATCAGAGAGAACGATGAGCGCGTCACATCCATGGTCGCTCGCGTTGATAATGATCACCGGTCCATGTTCGGCGGCGTGCTGGAGATCAGCGAAGCAGGGAGGCAAGAGGAACCGTGAGAATCCATCTTGACGACGAATCTCGTCTACCACGGACACCCATTCCTCGTGGACACGCCAGTATGGCTCCATTTCACTGGCTCCAGCCCCCTGGGCGATGTTTCGGAGACTCGCGCTCAGCTGTGCGAAACTGTTGCTGAGACCGTGATAGTTGCCTCCCCGAGCCTCGAGCGCAGCCAGTGAGATGTCAAAACGGGCCAGTTGGTTCCATAAGATACCTCGCCCTTGTTCCAAGCACTCGACAGCTTTTTGAAGGTTACCATGCCGCACAGCACATGAAAATGCATTGTTGGCTAGATCAGCCACCCTTGCTTGCAATACCTGATGTCTGGAGTCGAGTGACGTGCGGAGGGAGGTATAATGGTCCAAGATATTGAGCGAAGTTTGGTAGGCCTCCAATTCTGATGGGTGGCTGTATTTTTCTGCATTGTTTACCCAAGATTTGGCTGCATTCCACAAATGAAATGAAGCAGCTGACCCAGGTATCTTCACTAATCTCTTGTAGGTTTCAAATGCATCTTCTATTGTTGGGAATAGTGGATTAGATCCTGATGAGAAATGGGTATTGATCTTAATGATTGCACTAGCCAAAGTGTTCACAACCAGAGGAAAATCTTGGTGTTGGACTGGATAAACTCCCAATGCCTGCTTGAGTAGATCTACTGCTTTAAGGCCATCAGAGGTAGACTTCTGTAGATCATAGAGAACACTGAGTGAGGACCCAAGACAGATGAGACTATGTCCATGGTATGGATGTCCATGTGGACAGATTTTAAGCTGCTTCTCTGCCAGCTCAATGCATTTATTCAAATCATCCACTTTTCCCTGCTTCTTGTATCTCATATTCAAGTCTATTGACAGGTTTCCAAGAGCCTCTCCATGTTCTGGGTTACCAGGTGGGCAAATATCAAGTCTTTGCTGACCAATTTCAATAGCCCTGTCTAGATCTGCCATGTTTCCCTGTGCATCATATTGCAATCTCAAGGATAATGCAAGATCCCTAAGAGCATAAGGATGCTGCCAGTGGCCAACTGGGCATAGATCAAGCCTTGTCTGCTGCATCTCTACAAGCCTGTTGGAGCCTGCTTGGTTGCCCTGGACTTGGTACAATTTATATAAAGATAGACCAAGATCACCAAGAGCTCTGGAATGCTCTGGGTGGCCCTTTGGACAAAGGTGGAGCCTCTTCTCTGCAAGCTCAATGGCCCTGTTGATATCACAGAGTCTACCCCCTGTGTTGTAAGAAGCAGTGTAGGAAGCCACAAGATTGTTTAGCATGGTGATATGAAATTTGTGGCCTTCTGGACAGAGATCTAGTAATGCATGCCCCACTTCAATTTGTGTGAGTATGCAAGACATATTCTTGAATCTCCTGCTGAATTGGTCTATCTTCATATCCAGCTTTGATAAAGCTGATATGCAGTGATGATCTTCTGGCACAGTCTACAATGCACATTTCATCATGTATAAAATCAAGATCAAGATCATAGAACTTACTAGCTTTTCAGAGGGCCTGCAAGTCATGGATAAGACTGTGAGGCCATCATGTAGTCCAGGGACATTGCCTAGTACATTATCAACATCTTACCTGAGTAACACATAAAATAGAACTTACATTTCCATTCATCAGCAGAGTCAAGCAAGCTGGCTACATTTGTGACCATCTTTTCACCCACTGGATATTTGTCCCATGTAGGACTGAGCTTCTTTGGAAGAGTCCAGATGACAATTACAACATCTGCTGAGGGAGAAGCAGAGCTATGTGGAAAGTCAGGAATGGTGATGTTGGAGGTGTCATGGTGCTCACAAAAGGAATGGATGGTTCCATATGATTGTTTGATGAAATAGTGGTTTTTTCCCTGAGCATGTTATCTTGGACCACTCACTAATACAGATACTGACTCGGATGTCATTTCGAGAAAGGTGTTTGGAAAGCTTCAGTTGATTGACTGCACAAGTGTGATAAGCTTTCCCAAGTATATACACCAATTGGCAAAGACATACCAGTGATTTGGAAGGTAACTTTGTCAGATTGAGGGTTGCTCACCTGGGAGGACATGTTGACTGCAGGAATATGGTGAAAGTGACAAGAGGGTCAGGATGCAGAGAGTTGCGAGGAAGACAACAAGGTGGAGATTGAGGGCTGGATGGGAAATGATAGAAGAGTGGCAGATAAGAGATATTGTATAGCAAAACGACCACAATGAAGCAAGTGTAGGTAAGAGGAAGGGTGTGAAGATGGAGGGGAAAGGTAATGGGGAAGACAATGGATTAGAAACAGGCAAGGTTCAGTGGGCAGGGACGAGAGCCAGGCAGGCAATTGTAGGAAACACAAGGAGACGAGAGCAAAGGGGGGGGGGGAAGAGAGCGTAACCAGACACGGGTGGACAGGCGAGAGTAGGCGAGACCGCTGGTAGAGAAATTCGTCGAACGAGACAGGCAAAAAACGTACACATGAGAACTTACAAATGCAGGGCACTGAAATAAGAGGCGCGGAATGGGAAGCAGCGAGAGGTGAACGGCAGACGATGGTGTGTGATTTGGAAGGGAAGGATGAAAGGGCGATACGATGTTCAAGGGATGGGCCAAAAGAGACAGGAATGAAGTCACGCGAGGGGAGAGACAGCTCAGAGACTAGGTGGGGGAAAGGGAAGAGGGCTGAGTAACGAGAGCTGGGGTAGTGATACAATGAAGCCTGGCGAAGAGGGACAGATATGAAAGATGCGATAAAGAGACGTGCTGAAGAAGAACGGGGATGAGTAGGAGGATAATGCGAGGGGCAGGAGATGTACGACGAGGGCTTGTAGCAGGGGGACTCGGAGGAAGCGACGACCTGAATAAGAGGATAATCTGCCACGATAAGACGACAGAATTCAAAGGATCTACGAAAAGTACAACGTAGGAGCGCACTCACGAAGTCAAAATGAGTATGCAATTAGCAGTGCGGACGGTAAGATGGGCGTCATCGAATGACTCGGATAAGGGCGATGGTGATGACGGTGAGTACGAGAACCGGGACTGAATGCTGGAGGCCACAGGCAGAACTCAGGGTGGGAAGGGGAGGCTTACGGAGGGGACAAAAAACGATGGCTGTAGCGTCAGTACAGAGTAGGAGTTGTGAGGGAAGAAAAAACCGATCCAACAGCGCGAGGCAACGCAAGGATCCGAAGAAACTACGTTAACTTCAGGTATAATTATGATACCAACGTAAGTTGCCGAGCTAGGTTCTCATCACTCGCAGCACGAGTACTAGGAGTCTATTCATGGATCATGAGTTACGAACCAATTATAATAGACGGAACGAGGGGAAAGGTTTGCTTGTTTAGCATCGAACCGCGAGTGTCAAGCCCGGGCCGTCGCATTGATAAATATTATGATGTCAGATATGAACAGACATGACTTAGCCAATCGACAATCTAGATGGAATCTTTTTCGCAATGGATGCACTGTGTACATCGCACGCATTCAACTGTCCACACTCCCGCTCCTGCGCAAGGTGCGCCACAGGAATGGGTGGTGCTATCAATTTGTCTATCACAGACAAAAATGAGGACGGACAAACGTAGATTAAAATATTGCCTACTTACCGAACCTCCTCTCGGTCTGAGTCTGCCCCAATGACAGTCGCCAAGGTGTTGATGAGGCAACTTGCGAGCCTGGGGATCCGCGTCGCGTGACCGTGAATACCTCTGGCCGTGGGAGTAAACGCATGCAAAGAAAAGTGAAAAACTGACGTTGATCAAGACCACGATTGCAGGAGAGCGTTGAGCTCGTATATGATTTTCACTCAGAACACCCGCGACGAGTCAGTCGACGTCTTTTTGCTTTCTCGCCGTCGTTGACAGTTTTGATAGCTATCTCAGCGACCTCGTCTTCTCTCTTCTGCCTCTCTGAACATGCTCTCTAAACTTACATCCACGTCACGCGTCTTACCCTCTCTAAATGGCCTCGCCCGTGCTCACCATCCCTCTGCCCGCCTTTTCTCAACGACTCCTCTCCGTGCTCGTATCGCACCCACAAACCCTCTGCGTGCGATCGCCGCCCCGGCTGTTGGTTCATACGTACCAAAAGATGGCGAACACGTCCTCAATTCCCCTTCAGAGCTTGCCCGAAAATTGTCTGCAAAAGTCCTTCCGCAGCTCGATCGTCCAAAAGTTAAAAAAGTCGTCGTCGTCGGCAGCGGTGGCCTCTCCATCGGTCAAGCCGGCGAGTTCGATTACTCTGGTTCACAAGCTATGAAAGCCCTTCGCGAAGAAGGCGTTGACGCCGTGCTGATCAACCCGAACATCGCTACTTGGCAGACCAGCCATCAGCTGGCCTCCGAAGTCTACTTCCTCCCTATCACCGCGGACTATGTTGCATACGTTTTGGAAAAGGAGCGTCCTGACGGTATTCTACTCACGTTCGGTGGACAGAGTGCTTTGAACGTTGGTATTGCGCTCGACAAGATGGGCGTTCTCGATCGCCTTGGCGTCAGGGTCCTTGGAACACCCATCAAGACACTCGAAGTCTCGGAAGACCGTGACCTGTTTGTACAGGCTCTCAAAGGTTCGTGCTCGTGTTTATCTGATGAACGACCAGTTCCTTATATAACCCCAGAAATCGACATACCAGTCGCACAGTCGACTGCTGTCTCTACTGTCGATGCGGCTCTCGAAGCTGCAGAAAAAATTGGATACCCTGTCATCCTTCGTTCCGCATTCACTCTTGGTGGCCTGGGATCTGGTTTCGCCAATAATCCTGTTGAATTGCGCGACCTGTCGGCCAGATCTCTTTCGCTTTCCCCCCAGGTTCTCATCGAACGCAGCATGAAAGGCTGGAAAGAACTCGAGTACGAGGTCGTCCGCGATGGTGCCGATAATACTATCATCTGCTGTAATATGGAGAACTTCGATCCTCTGGGAACGCACACGGGTGACTCGATCGTTGTCGCTCCCAGCCAAACATTAAACGACGACGAGTACCACATGTTGCGGAGTGCAGCCATCAAGGTCATTCGGCATCTGGGTGTTGTTGGAGAATGTAATATCCAATATGCTCTCAACCCAGAGTCGAGGGAATACTGTGTCATTGAAGTCAACGCGCGGTATGTGGGCTAGCTCTTCGATAGATACATGCTTATATTTTGTCAGCCTGAGCCGTTCTTCCGCGCTCGCTTCCAAAGCAACCGGTTATCCCCTCGCCTACACCGCTGCCAAACTTGCCCTCGGTCACACTCTTCCAGAGCTGCCTAATGCTGTCACAAAAACGACCACCGCTTGCTTCGAGCCATCTCTCGACTACATCGTGACCAAGATCCCAAAATGGGACCTCGCCAAATTCAGCAACGAAGTCAACCGTGAGGTCGGTAGCGCCATGAAGAGTGTCGGGGAAGTCATGGCCATTGGCCGGACGTTCGAAGAGAGCTTACAAAAGGCTGTCCGTATGGTCGATCCTCGGTGGCGCGGGTTCGAGGTGGTTGGAGGACTGAAAAAGCTGGAGGATGCAGCGGAGTTGGAGCGCGCGCTCAGGCGTCCCACGGACATGCGGCTATTTGCGATCGCGTATGCGATGTACAATGGCAAGTACAATGTGGATGAGATTCACGACTTGACCAAGATCGACAAGGTTTGTCTCGGTCGATGCTCGCACTATCTATGCTGATGCTTGCCCGCAGTGGTTCCTCTACAAAATCGAAAATATTGTCAACACGTCTCAGGCGCTCTCCTCCATTGGGGATCTCTCTACTGTTCCACCGTCCCTTATATTGACCGCTAAGCGGCAAGGATTCTCCGACTCTCAAATTTCGTCCCTCCTGAACACGACAGAAGGTCAAGTTCGCCACTTCCGTAAAACCCAAGATCCGCCTATTACACCGTTTGTGAAACGGATTGACACTCTGGCGGCCGAGTACCCTGCCCACACCAACTATCTCTATACGACCTACAATGCGTCGACGCATGATGTCACTTTCGACGATCATGGCACTATGGTTCTTGGCAGTGGTGTCTACCGTATTGGCAGCAGCGTCGAGTTCGACTGGTGTGCCGTCACGTGTGCACGCAAACTACGGGAGATGGGCGATACCGTGAACGAAGACGGGACGAACGTTGGTGGGAAGACGATCATGGTCAACTACAACCCCGAGACTGTCAGCACAGATTTTGACGAAGCAGACAGGCTGTACTTTGAGGAACTGGGCTGGGAACGAGTGATGGATATTTATGAGCTGGAGGGCGCGAAGGGCGTTATTGTCAGTGTTGGAGGTGTGTCATATATTCCGTGTCGGTGCAAAGAAGTCGGCTTAACGAGTCATTTCAACAGGCCAGTTGCCGCAAAACATTGCGTTGCGTCTGAAAGAGAGCGGTGTCAATGTCCTCGGCACGGATCCTTCCCAGATCGATAATGCAGAGGACCGCCATAAATTCTCAAGCGTCCTTGACTCGATTGGTGTCGACCAGCCCGAGTGGACTGAGGTCACATCCCTGGAGGCTGCCAAGGAATTTGCAAACCGTGTTAGGTGAACAGATGCTGAGCTCGTGCCGCTAAGGACCGTAGAATACTGATCGTCGTCATACAGCTACCCTGTCCTCGTGCGACCTTCGTATGTCCTTTCTGGCGCTGCAATGAACATTGTGCACGAAGAGTCAGCACTGTCGCACACGCTTACCGCCGCGTCCTCTGTCTCTCCTCTGCACCCTGTTGTCATTACCAAGTTCATTTCCAACGCCCAGGAGATCGATGTCGATGCCGTCGCATACAAGGGCCAACTGCTTGTGCACGCCATTAGCGAACACGTTGAAAATGCCGGCGTTCATTCTGGGGATGCCACCCTCGTACTCCCTCCTTACACGCTGAGTGAGCGTGACCTTGAGAGGCTGAAGGACATCGCGTCGCGTGTTGCCCAGGCATTCGAGATCTCTGGTCCGTTCAACATGCAGGTGATCAAGAAACCTGCGTCCAAGTTTGGCGAGGAGGACGCGCTCAAGGTGATCGAATGCAATCTTCGTGCCTCACGTTCGTTCCCGTTCGTGTCCAAGGTATTGGGACACAACTTTATCGAGACAGCGGCAGCGGCGATCACGGGTGTCAACGTACCTGAACCGATCGATTTGATGAAGGAAAAGCGGGACTATACGAGTATCAAGGTGGCCCAGTTTTCGTGGACAAGGTTGGGTGGTGCCGATCCTTTCCTTGGCGTCGGTTAGTGTTTGTTTGACTCGCACATATTCATTTCGCTGACGATGTGATCTTAGAAATGGCAAGCACGGGCGAAGTTGCTTCTTTTGGTGCCGATGTGTACGAAGCCTACTGGGCCTCGCTGCTCTCCACGACTGGCTTCAAGCCTCCCCGGCCTCGTTCCGGTGTGCTTATCGGTGGTTCACCCAAAACGCCCGAGCTCCCATTCATCGCCAAAACACTCCACTCGCTCGGGTTCAAGCTCTACGTCTCTTCTCCAGCCGTCGAAGCCGCACTGACCGCCCTCCCTCACGTGACCTGCAAACGCATCTTTTTCCCCACCACGGACAAGCGCCGTCTGCGAGAGGTGTTTGACGAGTACGAGATCCAGTCGGTGATCAACCTCGCGCAGGGGCGGGGTACGGGCAGGGAGGACGAGGACTATGTGGCGCGGCGGAACGCGGTCGATTTCGGGTTGCCATTGTTGAACAATGCCAAGTGTGCGGCGTTGTGGGTGGAGGCGCTGAAGCGGAAGATGATGGATGGACGAGGGGTGATGGGGTATGAGGAAGGGAACGTGCCGAGTGAGGTCAAGAGCTGGCGAGAGTTCGTTGGGAGACGGGCGTGATACTGCCGTGTGTATATCTACGAGATATGAGCGTCGGGTGCATGTACATTACTAGGAAACTTGAGACCATGAGCATACTTCAAGAACTGGCGACTATTGCTAATGGTCTCTGGCACGGGAGTAGTGCTACCTCATTCGGGTCAAACCTACATGTTACGAGCTTCGGACCAGGAGCGAACAGGTCAGGGTTGTGATGACGTAGAAACAAAGGTTGAGCGTCAAACTGTCAACGGAAGCCGAAGATGACGTCAGTACAAGTCAAGCGAGTGGTTCGGGAAGAAAGCGAACAATGAACAATTCTGTCGATGAGTCACTTTCTTCGGGCTGTAATTCGGATTTGAATGAACTGCGCAGCACCAACGGTTCCAATCCGATCGCCGTAAACGGCGTCGTTCTTCGGGAGCAGCCCTTTCGACAAATCCAATAATCCACTGGCGCTCTTCCTTTACTACCTGGACAACTGATATTGATCTTGGAAACTGGAGTCACGTCGAACCGGGGTCGGACTTCTTCGCTGCTGCTCTGCATCTCACGAACGACAACATGGCCCGGCAAGCCGGAGAAAGCGGTAGGTTACTAAGTACTTATGACGCTAGGAGGATCAGTACCGTAAGTGCTTTGTAATGTACCTATAATGTATTGGATCAAAGGCTAACCAAGTGAGTCAAATTTATGGAACGCACGTAAGTTATTTGGGCAGAGGCGCCGCGTGAAGCTTCGCAAGAGTACGTTCGCAGTAAACAACACACCACATCCAGAGGTGCACTTTGTGACGCCACCGCTTGGTGCTCTTCGTGGGCCTGTCCTCCAATCGGAGCCCCCAGCAGACCGTAGGAAAGGCAGCCGAGGAACCTCAAAAGTTTTTTTTCCGGGTGGCTGGTTTGAAACCACTTTCCAGTTCACTGGCGGCCCACCTGCACCAGTACTCGGAAACAACGTTCAACCCACTTTTTTCCCATGACTGAGGCGGGCTCTGACTCAAAATAAACCACGCAGGCAGTGTCACACTG
>JBBPUM010000814.1:0-12877 GCA_038094695.1 Chiua aff. virens | reverse complement strand
GGCCTATCGCAACAGAAAACGAAGAGAAGAAGACGGACATCTGGGTGCATCGCTGGCAACATATATCTGAGCTGTAGCAATTAAGCTTCCTTCCATAAAGCTACGATTTGTTAATCGGCCTCAGTCTATGCGGACGAATGAAGACACTGAACGTACATGTTCAGCAAGGTCTCGTTTATGGCGCGGTTCGCCACTGCACCAGAATTTCTAGAGCACATTCCGATCTATTGTGAGAGTATGCTTCAGTCCCAATCAACTACTGATGGAATGCCCGAGCATACCAAGATCGGATGTGTTCGGCTGACCAGGCATTCAGTCAATGAATCGAAAGATCATCGGAGAATCACGAACGGGTACGAGAGGAGTCCAGAAAGTAATCCCTGCAACAAATGAGTACCATTTTCAGAGAACAAAGAAAAGAAAAACACCGACATAAAAGATCCAAGGGTTTGGATTCGATGGTAGAGCATATATGGCTACAAGGAACGGCAATACCCATACATCCTCCATCATCGCCATGAATGTTCTCTCGCTCCCTAACACAGAAAGAAGCGAAAAGATGAACGTATTGATGATTGCCATCACATAGGGTGGTATGGTGAGTAAATTGGTGTTGAACGTGCTGAATCTAGAATACCACTTCAATAAGTGACCAATATGGACTGATGACATTTACTTTCCCAGCATCGCGGAGTAAAAGAGTAAGGTAGTCTGCAGGTGGGGCGCATGGAATTGGAGTCATAAAGCCACTATGCATGCCGTTGACAGAAACTCGACGCACAAGATGCAATGGGACTCACAGAATATACACGGGCCACAGGTCGTAATTGCAGATCGCGGACCAAAAGCTCTTCGGAGTCAAACTCTCCCGGTTATGCATGTCACCCTGGTGCCATTTTCTTAGAATATATCAACATTTAGATATGCATTTCATCACCTTGGTTGGATCATCGCGGAGGATCTTATTGACTATGATGATCTCTTCACGCTCTGTGAGCCATCCCTTCGGTCGAAACCATGTCTTTGTCTGCGTGGGTGATGGAGGCATATTAAAAAAGCAGATGACAGCTATTATCAACGTTATCAATCCCCTGTCCGCGCGAAGCTAGTGAGTGAAATAGAGGTAAAATATCTACGTCCCTCACTCTATCAAGAACAGCCATCTTTGAACTCATACGGTCAGCAAAATGAAACGTGTGTTGTATACAAGTACTCACCGCCACCCAGCTACTCCGGCGACACCGTTGAGGTGGAGAATACCGTAGGCCAGGAAACTTGTGACAATGTCACACACATAGGAAGACATCCATATACCGGCAAAGCGAACGGGAAGCTCAGTCTTTGAGTAGAAGTCTGGCGCCATCAGAACACCAGTGGAAACAATCACGATCAGAAGGACCTACAAGACATGTATAAGACCAATTCCGGTACGAAGCTAAATGTGCAAGATCAGTCAGCTCTTAAAAGGAAGAACTAGCGATGCCTTACCCTCCTTGACAAACTCTATTGTGCATTAGAACGAAGTAAAAACGAAAAGAGAAATTATCGTACCCGACCAGTGCACGGCACAAAAGATACGATGTTTTCCCCGTAAACCAGAATTGACAAATACAAACAATACCTGTGCGGGGATTTGGCTACTAGTATGAGACAATGGATTGAGAAGGGGACGCACTCCAGAGACAGATTTGAGTTGGTAACCAGCGATCTGGTCCAAACTGATGACGTGAGTGTAGCGTACGACACCCGGAATGCTTCATACAAGACGAACGTACCCGTTTCGAGATCAATTGGGAGGGAAGCTCCGCACATATGTAGAAGAGGTGAAAGAGTGTTTCCCCCAAATTGTAGTCTTATTTCGGGTTTCTTAATTCGCTAGGAGCAGCGAAAGACAGGACGCTACTGACCATTTGTTGTTAAATGCAAATCTGATAGGAAACGGGCCGAATTGGCTTGACTGATGTCGCTACGATCCAGATTGGCTGCAAAAAAGCCGATAACAGCCACAGTCATAATCTTCCAGTCGATCTTTTGCACAAGTGCCTTGAAGATGGTTAAAGCATAACAATAGAGAAAGGCTCTACCCCTGAGTCACTTGCCTTCTCCTCGCGGTAAGTCCACCTCGCTGAAGGATCAAAGCGGTGGATATTCTCATAATATTTCTTCGGCCAATAATAGGGCGCAAGATGAGGATCGTCGAATACGGAGCGTCTCGTTGCAATTGCGGCAGGATCACGAGGCAGTCTTCTCTTTCCGAGAAACACCCTAGGCCAAGTGAAAGCGGATTGCTCTCCCGTTTCCTCTTCGTCGACCAAGTAAGATGTCGGCCCTGACCCACGCTTGAAAGTGAGAGGGATTGGGCGGCTGGTAACGGGCGAGCTGGAATTTGTCATTGGAGAGGTGTAATAGAGCAGCTTCAATTTTATACTCTTCGGCCGCTGTTCGATGCACGGGTTTCAGGCCAAATATGATACGAAACGTTTGGACTCGGAATCCTGCGGTATGCTTACGCTCTCATTTCTCGCTTTCGAGTCTCTCTCCGACCGGCGCTGACGGCGGCCTGTTGAGCACGTAGTTATGATCAATGTTTGGGCTTCATCCCAGACCAACGTAGCCCGGTAGTCATGATTCCGCACAAATGGCTTGGATATGCTGCGGAGATTACACGTTCCTACCAATATGGGGGATCCGAAACATTTTAGTATCCTGACCCACCTCCGAGGTGAGAACCTCAGAAGTTATCGTTTTAAGCCTAGCTTACGCAACACCGCATAAATCACGCCAGCTGCCTATCTGGAGACAACAGAGTCACCTTCAGGATCACGGTGCCTGGTACGGTGTAAGATTCTAGAAGTGGTCAACTTCATTAGGTCTTATGGTCCATAGCGCCTACACATGAGAGGGGCCAAGCATCTTGATCTAAGCCTCACATTTGGCAAGGTATTCGCCTCACCTGTTGCTACGGGTACACTCGGCACACTCCCCACGACGACCCAACCGCCCACCGCAACCACCCAGTTTATTCCATTGCCGGTGGTCCTGTTTCCAACTCGAGTCCTATCTTTGTTCAGACCAGACGCTTGGAGGACAGTGGTAAAGAAAAACTGCGACTCAAGTGAATTTTGAGATGGAAATCCCCGATCTCGTTGTCTCCCTTTTTTCGGAAAAGGTCCAAAAGACTTTTCGTACGGTGCAATAAGGCGAGGACAACTGAAACAGTTCAAATTTGCGTGAAAAGGTCAACATCATTAAGCTTTGGTATTCAGTTTTAACTTTACTGTCATTTCTGGTGTTGGGAGGTTAGATTACCAACGGTAGTGGAATAATACACCTGAATTTTGAAACGAAGCTGTGAATGATTTAGATTCTGACGAATATCATGTCCCTACACGAAGATCCAACCCTTCTAATAAGTAACGTTACAACTCGCAGTCGAACAAGAATACTTGCGTTAAATTGCTGGAATAACTGTGACCTTGAATCAGAGTCCTTGATTAATGCAAACTCTGTGAAAATTGGGGTACAAAAGGCGGGAAATTGTTTGTCTGTGTTGTGCAAGACCTTCTAGAATCAACAAGAACAAATAATCGTCATGTCTCTGACCGCCAACTCTGATTCTGACGACGACCTCGACTATGCTCCTCCCGAGAACGGTACTTACCCGCATCGCATCGTCACACCATACTGATAACCTGCATAGATTCTGATTTGGATAGCTCAAACGAACAGGACGGCGTAACGAACACCTTCGACACAAAGCCACCCAAACCAGACCCGGCAGAGCAGAAAAAGTGATTTCTGAATTTCATTCTTGTAATCTGTTACTTATTACTCTTTGACGATGATTCGTCGCACTCAGGCAACGTGACGCGCTCTGGGCTACCTTCCAGTCCTCGGTGTCCACGTCGTCGTCAAGCGCGCCCGATGGTGGTGGGTCCTCTTCCACCGCAATGCCCAAAGTAAATCGGGTCAAGATCGAAAAGACGTACTTATTCGCGGGCAAGAATGTCACGTGCGTGCACTTTAGTTTGGACTTTTGTTCGTACCCATCCGTAGTACATTTGATAGCGAGGTCGTCGAGGTCGCTGATGACTCGGAAGAGGCAAAAAGGTGGCCGCAGTTGTCGTCACACCCACCGGCGTCCGAGTCCGTGCCAACTTCTTGTCTTGACAAGGGTGACGAAAGTCGGAACGATCAGCTTACACTATCATTGTCACCACCCGCCATCACCGAAGGACTAAGTTCCGTGATGACAATGACAACAACAACAACAACAACAACCCCACCTATATCGAGCGCCAAACGGCTCGGCCCACGGAAACCAAGGACAGTACTCCCATCAATACCCAAAGCTTCGCAGGCCAAAAAGATTTCAACGCTAGATAAGTCAGCGATGGACTGGCGTGCACACGTTGCGTCTCAGTCAAGTGATATCAAGGACGAGCTCAATGCTAACAGGCGTGGTGGTGGTTACCTCGAAAAAGTGGATTTTTTGAAGAGAGTCGAAGGCAGACGAGAAGACATGTTCGAAGCAAGCAAAGCAGGTAAACGCCGAAAGACGTAGGAGGTATATTATTGGAAATCGTCAGAGCACATTGTCTTGACAAAGCTAGTATGTGTTTGAGATCAGTGCTAATCAATACTCAGGTGACAGGTCTTCGGTGTGGTAATGTTCAATGTTGCAAACCCTTGAAGCCTCACGCTTATTGAAGGCCTGAGTCATTGGATGTAATTCGGCGCTAGGAAGAGAGCCGCGGTGTGGTTCAACATCCGGTCTCTAATTTCGCTCCCCGCACCTGTCTGGAGGACGATTACGTAATAGAATCTCAAGGAGTATCAAGAAGTACAGCTACTCGGTTCTACTCGTCCCCTTAGTATCCCTATCGCCTCTTCAATTCTCTAAGACAGTGCGTTGGAGCCTGATCACCAGTTTCATCATGATTGCACGCTCTGGATAACTTTTTGACGATTATAATTAGGCAGCCATAAGTCCACAACCTGTGACATTCACTGGCGTTAGGGGGGTACCAAAGGAGACCGTTCTCACCGTATTCTTCGACCATGGTGCTCAGCACCTCTTCTCTAGCGTTCGCATAAACGACGGTTACAGAGACTATTTCTGCACAGCAGAAATTGTAGAAGGATGGGTACGTGACGTTTCTGTGGAACTGTGGTTGTAGACGTCTGAGACTGAGTGGTCGGGTCTCAGGACTTTACCCCCGGTCGAAGCCCTGGCGGTCGTTATAAATCCCGTTTTGTTTGCGCCTCTCAAAACCGACTCGTTCTTCGGCCCGAACTCATCTTCCCTGTTTACCCCTCGAAATAACCTTCAGGGCTAAATTGAACATGGCCGATCCAGCAATGTCAAGTAGCTGACGTTGTTGCTCTCCCTTGCCCTCTGGGATACTAACACTCAAAGACATTCAAGGTCAGCCTCCACAAAAATTGCTAGGCATCGGCCAATATTTACCGGCAAGCACATAGCGTTTCCGTTTCGTTTACAGCCTCCTCATACTTATACACTTTAGGTCAACGCGATAGGCTGGATCGCCGCGGCCTTCTGCAGCTCGCTAAGAATCTCCGATTTTTATCACTTGACTCTTGTTGGAACGTTGGCTTATCAAAAGACCATCAAGATGCACTACGCGGATTGGACAAGGTAGAAGAGGTGGAGGAGTTTCGTACCATTCACCAGGTTTACCTCACCACGTGGCCCTAGCTGAAATGTCTCAAGTTTGTGATATTTCCGGATGTCAACGGAGAGGATGACTCCGTACCAGCAGCCCTCCGGTATGCGCTCGCCGAAGCCAATTTGTCGCTTTCAGTCAGAGACGAACACCTGCCCTCCCAGTGGTCAGGCTTACAATCTATGCGGATGAATTGCTTCGATCACGAAAGGATGATATGACCTGATTGCGGCTGTTACTGGTCGAGATTGGACCAGCTGGCAGATTCGGATAGTAGACTAGCTAGCGGCGCAACCTCGAATGGTAAAACATCTCTAATTTCTTGGACTGGGCTGCCTCCTGGTATATGTTACTTATCTTTCAACGGAAAGTACCAGGTGACTGCTACTAGCTAGTTAGTATCTAGTGGTGCTCTGCTTACGCCCAATACAAGAGGTTGTGTGCGTGACTTGAGAGCTTGAGACCCGATCAACTTTCGCATCATCCAGCACGCAGCTCAAGAACCCGGTCCTTCCTAATTCCCAATCGTGGACCCTTAGATGCGCAGATGTCGATGACCAAGCAGGCCATTCTTGGCGAGCACGAACACTTTGAAAATGGATGGGCATGTGTATGACGATACTTGGTCGAACATGTTTGCGAGATCTTTTCTCTGCGACTTCCATCCCTGGAAGGTGTCTTTGGGTTAATTCGCCTATGCTAGACATGCGGTGAGGTCAGAGGTCTTGCCCGAGCTGTAGTTACGGCACTAGAATGAGTATACTCCGAGCAACAATGCACCAGTGTGCACTGTGTCGGCGACGAGGTGGATGAACGAAAAGGGGAGGGAAGGAGGACGATGCAATGAGTGGCACTCACGTCCGCATTACTCGCATCACTCGTCGGAGTTGCATGTTTGAGTCGCATCGATTTGTGACGAAAGTCAAATCTGCATTGAGCAAGGAGAAGGAAAGCGGGAAGGACAATGCAGCATATACAGCAGAGCAATGAGAAGAGAGGGTGGTCCCGCTGGAGTGACGGGAAAGGAGATAACCTAGGAGAACAGGCAACTCCATGGATCGAGCCTGGATGCAGCTCCGATCACTGGCACAGCATCGGTATTGCAGCCAATGAAACGCTGCCTAAAGTGAACGAAGATGGGAACGAGATAGTGTGATTTGTAGTGAGAAACGTGGAGATTTGGCGGTTGTTATGAATTGATTGATCTCGTCTCTTTGATGGCAATATCATTGACATAGGGATGTGATTGGGGGAGACGACAAAAAGGGAAGCGACAAAGAAGATGCTATGAGGGAAAAAGAAGTAGGTCGGATGGAGATGAGAGCGTAAATAAGACGTTGACAAAGAGTTGAAACCCTAGTAGGGCAGCAGGTTCTCGGCATCAATAGCACCCTATCATTTCACGTTGAGCCGAATGTACCCTTAATGGATACACCTTCCAGGGCCATGCAGGGTCCCCCGTGAAATCCGCATTCTGGCCCGGTCGATTAGGCCTATCAGATAAGGTACTATTGGTGCCGAGAAACTGTTGCCCAGGGTAGCTGAATCAGAATCGTCTTTGACCATGCTTAATCAGATAGTAGGCCGTGAGACATGATCTCCGCAGGTATCGCACTGGTAAGCACTCCATCCAAGTCTGTTTGTAGATGGCCTAAGGTTCGACTCGTCGGAAAGAAATTTGCAAACCAATTGGAGACCGAGGTCACAGCAGACTCGGAAGAGCAAGGCATTCGGTTTGCCGCATCTCTGTTTTAGACTGCCAACCATGCCATAATTGGAAGTATCGGTTTCTATCATACGGAGTGGTAACTCATCTCTACTACCAGGATAAGGTGGTCAAGGGCCGGGATATTGATATTGCGAAATCCTCTGTCCACGCCCGTAGTACTAGACCTGTGTACCTTAAATTCTTTTTCGATGAGTTAATATTGCTATACTGGTAATCTCGGTTCCACCCGTTGCGGCGATTTCTGGGTTTAAAACCTGCAGTATTCTCTGCACCGCGGGTTTTAAATCGCCGCAACGGATGGAACCGAGACTAACTTACTTGTCAGGGTCGTGTACTTGTGTCGCGGAATCTGAAGCCGCCACTATTAGATAAAAGAGATTGTCAACAAGCATGTACATCATCTCAGGTTACCCCCAGCGGGAGTAACTCCGAAGTTCAGCCAACTATGGTGACCTATCAAATTTTACTGGGGTGAAGTCCAGATTGCTCCAATGCATCCCTCATTAAGACTCGAGAAGTTTGTCATGATTGGGATAATTCGGACAACGATGTCTGGTGACCCCAACAGTCCCGGTCAGGGCACTTCCACTGAAAGATTTGTTGAAAAAATACACCTATCTGATCTTTTCACCTTTGCTTTCGCTAACGGCCCTGACAGTTCAGCAGCAGAGGTACTCTTTTCCAGGTTGTCAATGTGGCATGGTACCACAATTTCAGGTCTTTTTCATGTTGTTCGGCACCGCTCGTCAGAGTTGGGCACACCGGTTTTCTACCCATTGGAGGACCCGATCTTCCTCTACCGCTCGTAAAGTGGCCTGCTCCTGTGTCGCATCAACTCCGCACCCTGGAAGAAGTTCCATCACGAAATCTCTGGACATCGGCACCAGTTAATTTAAACATTGTCAGGTAATCTGTCAATTGGCGCTCTACCACATTGTGTCACATACTGTAAGCACCGAGTGCTGATGCTCCATCCGAGAATGCCACGCAATTACATAGGGTGAGTCGGAATTTTTAATTATATATTTTTCGGCTACTTAAAGGTGTATTCCCTCTGTGGCTCTCTACCTTGTGCCCGATCCTCTGTTTTTTCACCCCTGTTTCCACTTCCCCACCCTTATCGCACTTTGTTTTTCCAGTGTCACCGTCGCACCATCATCTTTCCAAACCATTCATTCACTCTACCCCAGAAGTAACCAGAAGTACTCAAGGCGATGCAACAGACTGGTGATCAGGTCAGTCCCTATTGGCTAAATCTTTGGTACATGCAAGCCAACTGTATAAAGACTGGTATATTCGTCGGAGGGCATGGTCCACACATACATTTTGAAAATGTTAGTGTGACTTACACTGACTTTTCTACATTTTTACTCATCTACTGAATATATGTAGCAGCTCCTACAAGAATACGTGGATCCACAGGGTTTGTGGGAATACACGCCTCTCGAGGAGAGCACATTGCTCTATGGTGACTCGGAGATGCCAGGGTTTTACGGGAGTGCACTGAATGCTCCGACTCAGCAGGTAAATCCTCTTCAGAGATCACCTGCACTGTAAGCAAGATTGTTTTCTGATCAAGGTGATCCATAGAATAATGTCATTCCCATGACGGACTCCCAATCGAGTACAGAAATTGAGGATGTAAGGAGATTTTGCTATGAGCCACATTACACACTCATCGGACACCCATGGCAGACACAGGAAGCTCGAACAGTCGGGGCTCAGGAAATGATCAACATATATCCACATGCCAGTGTTCCACTCGTGACCCAACAGACGCAGACCGCGGCCCCCCACCGTTGCTTGGCGACAATGCCTTGTCAGTGGACGGCTGATGGCAAAAGGATTTGTGGTGCAGAGATCACATGCAAGAATCTTCCTGCGCATTTTAGGGATGCGCATGGTCTGAAAAAACTAAGTGGGACAGTATCAATTCACTGTGCATGGGAAGGTTGTAACAAGTTGGCAGGGCGCAAAAATTTTATGCGTCACATCCGCGAGCGTCATGTCCACCATGATAGACAAAGGAAGATGATTATTTAACAGTCTGTGTATGTTGACCTAGAGTGTCTATTAGACTTCAAATCCGTTTTGCATAATATACACATATTTTACATATATTAAGCACGAGCTGGCTCTTTGATCGTTTCCCGCGTCATCGTACCTGATCGGGCAGGAGGAGTGGTCAATATGTACCTGAACCTGAATATAGATACATGAATCCCCAGCCCTGGATGTCGATCAAATCAGTGAAGAGACGAATTAGTATAACGCAGAACCTCCACGTAGTTATCTATCTTACCTGAACACTGTCTTCCCCTTCGAAGCTATCAAAACATCATGCATCTTGCTCTTGTACGCCAAGATGAGGTCCAAACTGGTCCCACGAATTGCTGCTGCTCCAATTGGTACGAACACCTTCCATCTGCGCAGGCATGTGAACTCTGCCCTCGCTTGCACGTCAGGTCAACACTGTTAATTTATAAAGTGTGGTTCGCAAGCGTCAGTCTGCCAGTGTAGTACACAGGGAATATATCCCTCTGCGAAGAATTTCGGTCCTTTTCTGGACAGTCGTAACGAGCACATTCGGAAGGGAAAACACAGATCGATGCAAAAATGCTATTTATCATCCACGGCCATGGTATTATACTGCATGTTCCTGGTTTCGGTATATATATATCGGCCCCTCCGCAGTGGGCGACGGCGGTGAACGCCCGCAATGCGAGATGAGGAACTTTGATCTTTGCCAAGAGCCTCCGTAACAAACTTTGCGAGAGGGCCAACTGCATACTCTAAATCTCTGATTAGCCACTTTTCTAGAACGAAAGCATGTTTGATATTATGAGGATGGAATCCGCGTCTTAGGTCACGACGACGCTGCCCCACCATGATATGGGCTGGTTCGTTGCATACTAGGTGGGGAACGTTACCAAGTTGATGATGCAGAATTTACCAGGGCCCGTTGAATTGAGCATGATGAAATGTGCAAAGGAAGAGGCAAAAGTCAAGGTCCGGGACCCAGGTTGTTTAAGTTGAAGCCCTTGTCCACTGGCAGTCATGAGAATATGAGGGGCGGGAGCGGACAAACTGAATTGCTATTTGGGTTTGCTTTCGTTTTCGCTTTCGTTTTCAATTTTCGTTTGTTCCCACGTGCAGAGACCGATGAAGTCCCAGTGCTCCGGCAGCGGGCATTGATGTTGAAATGTTGGCGCCTTGGGGCCCAGGAGGTGTACTGTATGGGTGTATTGTCTTATGTATCACTCATAATACTCACCTTTGTGTTTTTTGTGACTGGACTCGAAGTATTGATATTTACTAGTAGTTGCAAACATGGTATTTGTGCAGCAATCAGCCGAGGCAAGGACAGCAATTATTGTTGGTCAATACATAGACTATATAATTACATTGCTGCGCAGTGTACATACTCCGGCAGAACACGCGTTCGGACGATGCGACACGTTGTCGCATCGTCGCACGTCCAGGCGGCACGAAAAGCCGGGGGAGGCGACAAACGTGACGCGTGGACAGTGCGACAAATCATCGTCGTGTGTATAGTCAGCATCTTGTTATTCCAGACAAGAGGGGGAAGAGAGGAGAGGGAGGGGAGGTGGCGGACACGAGGCGTCGACGGCGCAACAATGTGTCACACTGTCGTTGCATCATGTATCGTCACCTTATCATCACAATGAATTGGTGATCACGCCGATCCGCCATCATTGTCATCGTGGCACGTCACATTATGTTGTCCATGTCGTCAGTGACTTGTCACTTCGTCGCCATTGTATCATCACGATGAGCTGGTGCTAGAGTGGTGCAGAGGGGAAGAGGGGGGGAGGGGAGGGAATGTCGTCAACATTGTCATGACATGTTGCATCATCTCGTTTGTTGCGTCGTCCATGGTGGCAGAGAAGGAATGGGAAATGGGAGGAAACAGGAGAGAAAAGGGATGTGGCAGACCCCGAAGTGGAGGAAAGAAGACGAGGTAGCAAGGTGGAAGGGGACTCGGAGGAGGTGAACACAATGTGTGGACGATGCGACACATCGTCACGTCATCATCACGTTGTGTCACCCCCTCATTCTTGTTGTCGTGTTGACGAATGCGCCGCTGTCGTCCGTCGCATTGTATGCTGCGTTGTACCTGGTCTCTAACTTGTCAAAGAGGAAGGACTCACGAGGAGGGGGGGGAGGAAGAAGAGAGGAGGGGGAGTCATGGCACACGCGACATTGCAAGGTGAAAAGGGAGGAAGCGAGCACAGTGTAAAGACAATGCAACACATTGTCGTTGTCCCCTTGCCTTTGTCAGTACATGTTAGGTGGAATAAATAGAGTGGGACTAAGTGTAGAGATCATGATTGTTACCGTCGCCACGAAAGGAGGAAGAGGGAGTCGGACGTCACGAGGCGAGGCCAGGTGTAGGAGGCAGGGTGCGAGAGAGATGTGGTGGAGAGCGCGGAAACTGCGACACAGAAGTCACATGAAGGTGATCAATCGCAGGAAGTTCTGGTGTGAATCACGCGCAGACTCTAACATCTGAAAGACAAGTGCATACTTGATAAATGTGTGCAAAAAATTGCAGACACGGTTGGTTTGTTCACTCAGACAAGTCACATCTCCAAGCTGTGTTCGAAGAACAGTTCTGGTGACCCCAGTGTTATAGAACTTGAAAGCGGGATAACTAGTAGTTTAGACTTTGAATTGCGCCAAGGACTCACAGAAACAGGGAGGACGAGATTGGTACTAGAATGTGTCCAACTTGTCAAAGAGCTCCGAGTCGATGGAAGACTGACCTCTAAAAAGTTTGTCCATCAGTCCTTTGACCGTCAAAATTCAAAGTCGTTAAAATCAAGTTTAACTTGTTCCAAGTTCCAGCAGACACTCAGCATGTGATGCGGAGTAGAGTATAAACTTAAAGTGTCGTGTCGTACATAGGTCTTGCTGCACACTGGCAGGCTGGAACTTCTTTTCCACGATGTCGAACCCAATCTATGGCAATTATCACGGGTAATGCTAACCTTTTCTTCCCTTCCAACCGCTCACATCCAAACACAGTTACTACACCAAACGACCTTCTCTCCAAGACCCCCGTCTAGCCCTCCTACCACCCCATTTCTTCCTCGACAAGTCCGTCCTCGACATCGGCTGCAACGAAGGCTGGGTCACCTGTGAAATCGGTCCGTCAGCGTTCTCGCCCCGCCTCTCTTCTCTCACTTCTCTACAGCCCAGTCATGGGGCGCCCGACACATCCTCGGGGTCGACATTGACGACATCCTTATCCGCGCGGCATGGAAACGCCGACGCACGCTATGGAGTCTCCAAGCACCCCCCGCGCCCTCCACCCCAGCCGCAGACCCAGACCCAGACTACTTCCCATCCTCATGCCCCTACCACCACGGCCCACTCCCCATCCCTACCGCCTCCGACCACTTTCCGCACAACGTCGTCTTCCGCACGACAGACTGGG
>JBBPUM010000813.1:0-12878 GCA_038094695.1 Chiua aff. virens | reverse complement strand
GATAGGAACGTGGAGATGGCGCCGGTCTTGAGGGTGACACAAAAAGCATTGGGGGACGTGCAGGAGACGATATCGAATTTGTGAGTATTTTTGATCGGGTTTCGGCGTGAGGTAGGCTATAATATATTTGCAGGTGCAACGAGAACACGTCGACTCTCAAGTTTTTAATTGACCAGTCCAAGACGAGGCAATCCATGGAGCTGTCGAATGCATGACATATTTTTCAAGGTCAATTGTTCTGCGATGTACGCTCAAGACACTTCGGATAGATGTTGTACAGATGAAGACGAGAAGAAGAAAAGTACGAATACAGAAGCATAATTTCTCGCCGCTTTCATGTCCATTTTTACTGTGCTCTTCATGTCTGAGCATGCTGTTTTTATGATTACAATCAGGACTTCTCTTACGAGATAGATCCGCACTGTCTCCTCAACGCCGCTTCTCTCCTGTGTTCACGTTGGGGGCGGCTGTGTCGAGAACATGAAGTTGAGCACCTTTTTCACGACAAGACTAACAAGTAGGGATCAGAAATGGATTTCACTCACCTTCGCGCCCAACCCTGTGTCTCTTGTCCACGTCCTGATATCCCCAATAATAAGCGAGCGTTGTCGCGGCAATGAGTGCTGTAGTCGCCATGATCTACCGCACTCCGTCAGCAAAAGGGGGTCGATGCGAAAGGGTCATGCTTACAACTTTGTTCCTCCCTGGCTGATTGTGCCAGAATCGGGTGGGAAAGTTATCGCCTGATGTCTGAGACTGAAGCAAGATGGGGGACGTGTGCATTGTCGTCGATTCAAATTCAAGACGAAACCAGAGTTTTTCTTGTTTGATAGGTCAAAATATGTGAGTCAGATTTGGTGTATGTTGAAGAACTATCCGAGCTGACGTAGAAGCTTCGTCTTAGGGGTCATGTGGCACTTAAGGATGACGTCACTGGTTGCAGAGCTCTTCCATTATTCAGTACTCAGTGGCTAAACATTCCAAGACATATGTTACAAGAACATTCTGATGCACGCTGGCGATCATATACCTACGTGTCACCGGGCGTCTCTGTTCCCCCAGCGTTGAATTGGCCTCGATCTGAGTAAACAGTGGAAGCCGTGTTCTGACCCTCATTGCTATTGACAGGCTGGCGCGACATCGTTGGTCGGACAGGGTTCCCTGCACCTGCCTGTGCCTGCAAGATACGATACTCCCCTGTGAGAGGGAAGGACAATGGGCGACACACGCAGTAAGACAAAGTCAGCGAAGAGCCCAAGTTTCACGGTGATGACGAACAGGGGGTGTACCTGCCTCGCTCCTCGTTTTTAGCCTGTTGATACAGCAAACCATAGCACCAAGCGGCAAAACCTGCGCAGACGACAGTGACACCACCGATGAGTGTCTATCCAGTCCGGGGTGTTTGAGCGTGAGTTCATTGAAGCAGCCAGGAGAATGTCCACACTTGCCAGGTAGCGTGACTTCGGTACTGGAGGAGGTACTTTGTTATTGTTCATGATGATGCGTTGAGTTTGATTATAACGGATCTCGTTGAGCGGATGGAAATCACGAACGAGTCCAAAGCAAACCCAACAAATGATGATTACCTTCCCGCAAACATCTCAAATTTAAGTCAAGTATTTTACATGCACTGAGTTAAGCTCATCTGTCAGTGTCCAGATGTCAGAATAGCTAGTATTGAATCAGGTACAGCTGGACCGCCAACGACTTCTGTGTCATCCTGGGCTGAAATGATCACTCAGCATGATTCATGGATATGGACCAGGTCCCGGATCTGCATCAACCGGTTTGGAAACCGAGAGACATTGTACTACAAAATATTGCTTACCCTCAAGCCTAAGGATGCACACAGGAATAGAAATTGGCTTGGGTCTGGCATGTCCGACGTCCGTGGCTACCTTTTTTCCTTGCTTTTCGCCACCATCTCCGTGCGCCCGACCACCCGCGTCCTCTCAGGGTCGGGAGGTACTTGACTTCTACCTAAAGAATTCAAATCCAGGTAATGTCGTTGGTATGCTATAAACCGGGTTTGATTGTTCAGCCCGGAGTCTTGGCCTACAAAATCGTCTCAGAGAAGCTACAAACACTGTTTTCTTCCATCTTGGTGCCTACAGGGGTGTATCATCTCCCCAACTTCTTCGTCTTGCCCCCTAGCAAGCCAAGTGGGGAAACTTGTCCAACTTGAAGGAAGTAGACTCAAATACTTGATTGTATCGAAGAGCTGTCGGAGGAGCCGTCAAACGACTCTGCATTAACGGGAACAACCTACCTACCTCCGCTGAAGCAAGAAATGGGGCTGCAAGTCGCCACTCATGCAGATGGTTTGGTTCATTAGGCTGTGGGGAATCTCCAATTCTGTAGCATCTCGCGATGTTATGACATATTCATGAGCGAAGAGGACAGAAAACGTAGGGTTATACCGGTGAGGATGCAGTTGTCACAATTAGCAAGCTTGTAAATCCTAATATGCCTCAAGGATTCCCGCCGTAACATTCCTAACACCGATTAGAAGATTCGTCGCTGCATCTAACAAGTCGACATACCTAGGTCGATTAGGGTGGCCTTCCGGTAACTCTCCTGATCTCGTATTGTTTTGCCTGCATTCGCCACAATCTTGAAGCTCGAGTCAGTCCAAGTCTGAATATAGTACCACTCACCAGAACTTCAAGTTGCGGCCGCATACTAACATTGACGATCTCTTGCATGGCGCACATGGCTCAAAAATGTCACTCAGGATCGGAATTCCATAAAAGTAACCCGCGTGTTCCCGATTATTTCTAATCCTCCGGCGTCAGTTTGGCACTGCAAGCAGACAATCACCGTCGGAACGCACACCCTCGGCATAAACCGGAAATTTTATTCAACCTTCAAGCACTCATTGAAGGTTTCACCAATGCTACCGTCACTCCCAAGTCACCTCACCTTAAGCTCATGGCGGTGCGCCATGGCTTCCATTATTCAGCTCAGTTTCGT
The DNA here is from genome assembly GCA_038094695.1 of Chiua aff. virens. Classification (NCBI taxonomy): domain Eukaryota; kingdom Fungi; phylum Basidiomycota; class Agaricomycetes; order Boletales; family Boletaceae; genus Chiua; species Chiua aff. virens. The sequence goes on along the minus strand of JBBPUM010000813.1, from coordinate 9,905 downwards.
TCCACGGCTCGCTGGCACTGGCACCAGCAAATGAATTCAAGTGCTCTATCCCATACACACTTTGACAGATCTAGACTTGGCAATGATATACTGTATCTAAATTAGTATCTAATGTTACCCAATATACAGGAGCATGGCGCGATTAAAGGTTTAGTTGGTGAGTACCTAGTGTTCTTCAGTCCAGTATCGTGTAGACACGGAATTGATGTGAAACCTCGCTGCGCGTTTTAGATGCGTTCTTCCTCCAAATCAAATCTTGATACCTTTGCCAATGTAGTAAGCTGTCCGTACGCTCGCTTATCGGACGTGTCTAGCAGGTAAACCATTATTAACGTCGGTTTGTATGAGATGCAAATGCAGTGAGTTCCCCCAGGAGATCCTTGTTTCAGCAATCTCCATTGGAAGTATGTTGATCCTCGGTGCTATCACCGTTTCTTAACCCTGTGACGGGTCTTGATGACTCTTCTATAATCCGAGTCTGCCGGACGCAGTGTGGTCATTATATAACGGCCGATGGATAACCAACATGTCACAGCCTCCTCCCATGTATTGCTCCCTCCCTATCCCAAGTCCGTGGGCGCTTGATGATAGAAACGACCCTCCCGTATACAGTCGGTAAGCCTCTTGGTTCCCTTCTACAGTTACAATAGGACTGATTTTACTCTGTTCCAGGCCCATGGTTGGTTCCGAGCGTTCGTTGGCGAGGATATGGAAGTCCCTGGATGGGTGAGTGACCTTCTAACTTAGCAGCATGACAAGGAAGACAAATGTTAATTCCGGTCACCAACAGAAAGGGCGACGTTTGCCTAGGGGTCAACTTTACTTCTTCACTGAGCATTGGACAAATGAGAGATAGAGCTCGGCGAGCTCTCGACAAACTCCGGTAAGAAAAATGACTGCCTTTTTTGTTCTACAAAGTGCTGAATATGGCTCAGATTTGTTTGTCCTATCATTGCGTGCACAGTAGAGGATTTTACATCCCCGAGATGGATTTACACCCCATCTGCCGATCGCGATGCTTGGTTACATCTTGCTTTTGTCGTTGAGGACCAAGGCTCTTTGCTCAAGCCACGCGAATTCGTTCAGGGCATCAACCTCAAACGTCTCCCGTACAATGACGGGAACGGAATGTCTACTTTTTTCAGGGCTTACCTGCTCACTACCTCGGAACAGGGAAACGAAGACAAAAAAGAATACGGGTTGTACTTTCACGGCCCTCACTTCATCATAGACGGGAGGCCTGCGCTCCGTGCACTGAATCTCATGTTCGAGTGGATCAGCGGAAGTGGTATTGAGGTCACAATCATACCTTCGGAAGAATGGAAGAATCTCCCTGTCGATCCCATAACCGCCACAGGAGGGCCATCTCAAAAATGCGAGATGGCTGGGAGTACGTTCTTGCAGGATTTCGTGAAGGCTTCGACCATGGTAGGTCTGATTTCGATCATGTACGTGGGAGTGATAGCGCACTATTTTCTAGCCTTCTCGTGCCATGCCTCCTCCGTCCAGCCCATTTATCCCGTCAAATTTGCTGTTTGATTATACCATAATTCTGCCAGAGGCAACAACAGCTGCGATCGTTGCACAAATGAAGGAAATAGGTGTTTCAGTTTCCGCGTTGTTCCAAGCTGCGCATGCTTTGGCACAGTTTAAGATGAATCCAGTACCATCGAAAGCCGAGGTCGACTTTCCTACTAGTGCAACAAAGTAAGTGATACTCTCACGGAATGCTTCTCGCCCGTGATCGACCAGGTTCTTGATGTCCTCAGTGTGTCCCTCGAGCGCTACATGAAAGCACCCGTTGAGCCAAAGACTCATCTTGTTTCGTCGTTGACTTGGTTGCCACTGTGCTTCTCGATGACAGAGACGTTAATGGAACCCACGGAGAAGAGAAGACTGATCGCGACTGCGAGAACACTCCAAAAACATCTCAAGGATGGTCTGGCAAACCCGTGTCTGCCACATTTCTTAGCTGCCGTTGAAACTATGGCGCAGAATAAAGCAAGCACTCCTCAGGCGTCTCTCAACCCGTGGAGTTGTGTATTAACAGATCTAGGCGTCGTGGAGAACCGATTGAATACCGAACATAAGGAGATCAGTGCCAAGAGTATACACTTTGGTGTTCGAGTTGCAACCGCTATGTAGGAGGTTCCACTGATTGTTCCCATTTCTGTTCATTCTTATGGTCACACTCCACTTCGTAGGACTGTCCATACTTGGACAATGAATTCAAAGTTCCACTTCAAAGTTCAGGTATGTTGTCTTGGGTCCCTCGCTGGTGTTTACTTTGATCACATGCTATTCTAACCTACTAGGGTGCAGATGCTTGGGGAGAAGAATGTATGAAATCACTGTTGAAGGAGACCGTAAGGATTGTGCTCCTCGTCATCGATGAACCTATGGAGGGTAGTGAGGTTAGACCAAAATTGTGAATAATTAACTCCGGCAAAGTAGGAACAAATCTGGGAATGTATTTAGTTCAGCAAAGGATGCGAATAGCCAATCTAGTTCAGCGAATGAAGGGAAAGGAGTGTGGCCAAGCCTCATCTCCAGGTAAGCCGGCGGGTATGAGCGCTGTCTTCCTCGGTGCTTTGATCATAGCGAGTATCAAGGAGGGCGTGTAAAATGAAGGAAACAGAAATTAATACGTGGACCGAGTTTCACGGAGATGGTTGACACTGCTCAACTTGAACGGCTCAATTGGGCGCTCGGGCTCGGAATAGGGGTATCATCTAGCCGAAGCCGCTCAGAGCCCTCATCCACATGGTTGTGGAGAGTTATGTGGCCTGATTAATTCCTACGTCAATGTGCTTTAGCCCGATCACCACCGAGACTCACCATGAGTTACTACTGTAACATAATTCGGAGATTAACCCACTGATCAACCGCGTGACGTGCAGAAAGGTGTCAGGGTTCGTCGTTTCTTATGGAAACGCGCGCAAATGCCGATAGAGAACCAAGACAGTCTTGATATTGGAAGATGGTGACAATCGAGGTGGGCTCCTCACAAGTACCTTGCTTCGTGACCAAGAATTTCACGCATGCACTAGCACGTTTAGTCGAGTCTCCGCATCACTGCTCTCTACTTGAACACATAGATTCATGTGAGGGACTGTTAGTTAGATGGTAGTTTAGGGAAGGTAAAGTTAGATGGCATAATAATCGCCCCCAGGCGAACGGTAGCAAACACCTCACCTTGGGGGCAAATTTCGGAGGATCGGCTACTAAGCTATCTTCACGTTCTGACCAGCGGACCCGCGATTTTCCGCTCTTTCCGTAAGACCACAGCACTACGTGGCCGCCAAGCGTTCAGACAGCACGTTTTTCGGAACCTCCAATGTTAACACTGCCCGCGCAGGCGAGCGCGCATTGCGTTCTATCTTCCACGTGAGATGGGCGCTCCACCGACTTGGCTGCTGTTTGACAGATCAGTGGCAGGATATATGAAAAGATCGGGAAAAAGGTGAGTCGGTCACAACGACGGACTTGTTTGCAATTGGATGAAGAAAATGGAAAGATGGTCGCATTGGACACTCGGATTTTGAAAACACCCGAGAATCGAATCCAAAGCGAACATAGGAATCTGCATCGAAGAATCAATGGTCAAACGTACACTCATGGACCCGTACTTACCGTGGAGGCTCCGGCAACTATACTACAAGTTCTTTGCGCCACAGCCCAGCGAGGCACACAGCCAAGATCGAATGATGGCCAAGAGAAAGTTTGAGGTACCGCTGCACGAATTCGCTGTGATCTTCGTTCAAGCAGGGTAAGAAACGTGCAATATAGAGTTTCATGAGTTCTCATCAACACATCAAACGATGAACGAAGTGGCGATCGGCGACCAAGGTACGAGTATCTGAATGTCAAATTAACTAGCTCCGACTCAAAAAGTCAAGTTCGAATGCGTGCCGATGCTGCGCCGAATATCCCAAGTTGAAACTCCGAAGATTGATGCGATGAAACGTTCCGCACGTGTTGCCCAACACATTTCATTTCAGGTCGTACTATGCTAGTGCGGCTACCTCCTGGCCAAGTACGAAGGCTAAACTCAAAAGGATTAGATTCTTTACAGGAAGGCTTCCGAAACGTTCGGCCATCAATTTAGGAGAGCTTCGTCTCGGCTTGAAGGACCGTGTGCCCGTCCAAGGTCTTGTTGCGACCTTGGGATGCATGTCTTCCCTTGTTTTTATTTCTTCGTTCATACGTTCACGTTATCCACTTAGGGACTGCGGCCAAGAACGACGAACTGGAGTATTTAATCCACACCCGATCCAATAATATGCCCAGGACTCCTGGACTGAGTAGATTTGCCTCTCATGGATTATTCTCTGCACTACCCCACCACTTCCCTCACACCGTCCTCTCCTACGTCTAGACCAACAAAAGTCATCCAGCAGAGACAGTACCGCGAAAAGGAGAGCGAGCTGTTCAATATTCTCCGAGTCGTCATCTACGACCTCACGGAAGAACAGTTACAAACACGACAAGAAATACTGAGAAAAGGTGACTTAATTAACGTGTCGCCTCGAGAGAGAGCTTGCTAATCCATTTACATCTCAGCCATCGACCTCCTCTCAGCCGCCTTGGAAACGAAGAAACTGGAAGATACCGAGGCTGTTCATCCAGGCGGAACTTCTTGCCTCAATAATTCCAACGACGTGAGATCCACTTACTTGGGTAGGTCAAAGGTCCTAGTGCCTGCAGTGTATTGGCTCAACGATGTGTAGGTTCTTCCGTCCAGTCATCTGGGTGGTTGGAGAATCCGCAATCTCCTGTCGAGTTTGAGGCACAAACGGCCTACTACCCTTCCCTGAACCACGTTCAACATTATCACTTGATGTCCGACATGGGGAATGTCTCATCTCCGGTTATTAACTACTCTCAAGGGAGCGAGGACTGGCCCCATCACTTCTCACTTTGAACATGATCTTAGACTATGTAGCCCTAGACCTTCATTTCTACTTGTCTGGATATTTTAATTGAAATGTAGCCTTACAGATCTATTTATTCATATAGAATTTGTTGCTAAAGCAGTAATTCGAAAGAGACATGTGCTGAAGTTCCGGAGGTTTCTGCAAGGTGGTAGTTAACTTTACATGAGACCGAATATGGTAGTACGGTAATTCGCTTCTCCCAGCCATGTCTAATGTACCCTATGAACGCCTACCGTTGCATTCGGTCTCGGATTCAGCCCGCTCACGCTCTCATTCACGTTCACCACGTCGTCGCTCGTCCCACAAGTCCACTTTCCCTATTTTTTCGATTCGCCCGCGGACGTGTTTCACAGTGCTCAAAGTCGTCGTCCCACTTGTCGTTATTGCTGTCCTCACCGGGTTGTTCCTCTACGAGCCCCACATTGAACTCGCATTTTACTCCCGGGAGTGGATACAACACGAGATTACACCTGTCGAGCCTCTTCTGGGGTGCTTCGATCCCAAGTTTGTGAGCCCTGACTACAACATCTCCAAGTACGTTTACGGCCCCAAACTCACCGAGCTCCATGCTGGCGTACCTATGCGCTTCGACATGGATTGCTACGATTTTGCAGCGACCATCCGGCCGCCACTTGAGTTACAGCGACAACACCAGGTATCTTTACCCCCCGGTGGCCGCATCAACTACCATACCTACTGGCGCGTCGACCTCGCACCATTTGGCGAGCGACAGGAATACATGCTTAAATCATTCTTCGCGACGCAAAACGTCGACAACGTTCGCCTAATCATGTGGTCGAACGGAGACCTTGGCGCGAATCCGATCTTGCGTCGTTACATCACCCAGTTCCCGGATGCGTTCGAGCTGCGCGAGGCTGATATCGAGGTCCTGGCACAGGACACACCATTGGCTGGGAGCAGTTTACTGAATGTGAATGACAAGAAGGCCTGGGTGGACGGAGACCTTGTTCGGTTATTGGTCGTGTGGACGTATGGAGGTGTATGGATCGACATGGACTCTCTCCTCACGAGGGACCTCGCCCCTCTCCTCGAGCATGAATTCGTTACACAATGGGATTGCTATGGTATGTCCTCTCCCTGACTTCAGCCCTCGGTATCGTTGCGTTTGGTATCGACGTTACTCTTCCTTCACCCACTCCATTACGTTCCTGGCTGATACCGTATGTTCACGTATCCTTGAACCCACACAGACAAACCATACCTAGCACTTAATGGCGCCCTCATGCACTTCCACAAACACTCGCCTTATCTCTGCGAAGCCTTCCACATCATGGCAACCTCATCGCCACCTCGTGCCGGCTCGACCGATTGGGGCGCACTCCTCTACCTCAAACTCTGGCGCCGGCTCTTGGCTGAACACATACCCCCCTTCAAGATTTTACCATTTTGCTTCAGCGATGGACGGGCATGCCGATTGGATAATCGACTGCCAGATCCGTTTGTACCGGATAAGGATGCGGCGCGTGGAACATGGACAACGGGGATGGGGAAGGGGACGGGGATGGGTGTGGAGGTGGGTGGGGTGTTGGATCAAACGTTGCAAAAGGTGTTCATGGTGCACCTGCATAACCAATGGGAGAAGGCGTTTCCACGGGGCGGGTGGGTTGAGAGGTTGTTATTGGCGCGATATGAGGAGAGGTTGAAGGATAGGCAGAATATGCGTGAGGGTGAAGTGGAGGGGTAGATGGACAGAGGGAAGACAGATGTGTCAGGGTAAGAAGTCAGGATCAATGATTCCCAGTGAGTCTGTGGGTTTGTTGCCCGAGGATGGCTAAGTTGGACTCATCTTGAATTTCAAGGACTAAACCGATCTTAGAGACTACTTAGCAAAGTTGGCACGTGGAGCCACAGCTGGTAGTCGTAACATTGTCCGGTACACATCAGGATGTTGCAATCGATCTAAACCTGCCTGCCCACATTCACAGCACATAAAGTGTCTCGGCCTCAAGCCACTCGCGTACCCTCGAAGTACGATTATTTTCAAGCCCTCGACAGGCAAGCACAAGACAGATTGCGGTTTATATTTGCACCGTGATTCAGACATTACTCGGTCCAGCATGGATTTGGGACCTGCACTCCACCATCGAACTTCATGAGGCATGCAGGCATCGCGATCATATATGGTGACTTCGGAAGGTCCGAGCGAAGGGGCCTTCCTGTCGATCTCACGATCGCCGCAGGACACAACCACTCAAGAATGCGAGATTCCATCAAGATTCTAGCCAACAGTGAACCTTTAGGTACATTCTCAGAGTGGAGCAGCGAATGGTGCCTCGCCCAACCAGGATCTCAAAAAAGTACCTGCCAGCCGAGTTAGTGTTCTAGTATGCGTCGCAAGGCGTGGGCCTCAAGGCCAAGGCACGGAGGAACCATTTACGATTTGATGAATAGCGCGGGCATACATTACATTGAGGAAAGTATCAAGGTGAATCTTCTGTTCTGAAATTGGCTTACAAAGTATATCAATCAACTACCGGTGAAGTTCATACAATACGAGCATAACCGACAGTACGCAAGAAACACGAGACGCAAGATCACAGGTAAACGCCAGTGAAAGGGTCCTGCAGTTGGGAAGCCACAGCTGTTACTAATACAGGATGTCGACCAAATGTCGTCAATCTAAGTTTGGTTTAGCGACTCAGTGCTAGTCGTTGCACCGAGCCACTGATCCAGCGTATCCGTGTCTATTCTGGGCACGATCCCGCACCGGAACGGAACTGAGCGTCTAGGAACGATGCCCATCATCGAAAGCAACGAATCACTACCGGTCAAGATCGTTTTCATTCACTGCGATCACTTACATCATTGTAATGCCGGTCGTGAACGCGAGTTCGACATCCACTCCAGATCCCATCTCGTCGAAGGGGTTTAGGATCTTGAATACTGCTTGCACCTGGACTGTCACGGACCACACAGAGACCTCGGCAAAGTGGCGTCCGGAGCACATACGCCGACCGAAGCCAAATGCGATGCGGCCAGTGGCGTCAGGTTTGAGGCTGCCATCGTCGTTGAATCAGCGCTGGGGAATGAAACGTCTGGATCGGGATACTTGGTTTCATCGTGGGCCATAGCCCTACATGTGGTGGGTCAAAGCAAACGAGCTATGAGGAATGCCGTGAAACAGTGATGATAAAGCATCACTGACCACACATTTGGAACAAGGAGAGTGCCTGAAAGCGGAGATGAAAGTCAAGTTTAGTCGCTCAAGGGACTGGAACATGTCCATGTGAGGAATGCCGGCAAGGTTGACACGGATAAGTGACGTACTAGCAACGAACGGGGTCGCTCACCCAAAGGGGCTATTGGGTAACATCGCGATGTCTCTCGGTAAATAGCGTCAATGTAAGGCAACAGAGGTCGATCATTGACGGTTGGCAATCGGTCCTTCCCTACAACAGCTTCGATTTGTGCCTGGGCCTTTTTCTGTGCTAATGGGTTCAACATCATCAACAGGAAAAAATCCAACAAGACTGTGAGACTAAATTGCCAGACAAGATTATCAAGTGGAATTATTATCAGTAAATCATGCCGCTCACCGTGTCTGATGCGACTAATTGAAATGCCAAGGAATTTAAGTGAGTAGAAAACCGATGAATAAAAGATATGCACCAAAAAAAGTGATCGAACAGGCCAGGGCCGTGAGTTCTCGCGTCCATATTTCGTCTGGTTCCGTTCCCTTGTTCTTTACGTTAAGCAATGTGTCATGTATCATGGAGGTCGTGCTACCATGGGTGTGCTTTAGAAATATTTACTATACAGACAGGGCCAGATACAATCAGACCCTACCACTCTTTCCAGCACGCAGTTGAATGATTTTTCAACATAGTAGCTGACTAGCTCCCTTGGAATCGTCATTTCCCTTTTGAATGTCATTCCCGGGAACCATGGTGAAAGGCTCAACACTAGCAGAAAGGTTTAATACTACATTGAGGCGGACATAGAATGCACCCACAAACTGGAAAGCTCTCGACGATGAATGCGGTATCAGGACGCACCACAGAGAGCGCGATTTCTTGCATCTCGATAATGAGCTTGAAGAGATCGTCGTGCTCGGATAGAGGGTCATAATCGTACGTGCGCTGCAGAATGATTAATGCTGTATACCTAGATCGACTATTAAATTATTATTCTTGCATCCATGTCGAAACACTTCCTCAAATAGATGTTTATCAAATTGATCTGGGTGCACAAATAGCCGTCGGAGGAGCTGACAGTGTTGAAAGGGTAAGAATCTTGAAGCTGCTCCGAGCCGAAAGGTCTGATGAAAAAACCGTCTGTGGAGTCGCCATCTGTCACCGTAGGGCAAGTGACTGGTGTTCCATTCTAATCTACACCTGCGAAAGATAAATCGTCAAAATGTGTCGTACAACGGCATGGGCAGTGGGCGTGATAAAGTAAGGACGGACCGAGTTGTTGGAGGAACGTTTTTCAAACAACTCCCCCACGGTCTTTTATGAATTTATAATGATAATGTCCTTGCCCAAGAGTCGAGAGTAAGGTATATCACCTAAGGGCGTTCAATGTGAGTGGAAACTATCATCTTCACGTGCCGTTGTTATCATGAGTCTTTGCCCACTCGCGATAGGTCAGCCATGGTGCCTTAGTGTTAATTCCGATGACATTTCCGACTCACGGCACTCCAAGAGAACCAGGTGGTAACGGAAGGAAGGAACTCAAAATCCCAAGGCATCGTCCCCGAGTGTAGATTACTGCCATGGACCCGAGGGCAATGGCGTATATGGTAGCCGAAGTGACCATGCCAGTGAGGAGAAGACAAGAATAATAGTGGAGTTCTGCCAGTGAAACGTGATCATTGCTCCATTTTATGGACGCCTCATGAATAGGTCCTCTGTTTTGAGATATTGCCGACTCATTAGTAATTGGCACGCGGAGTAATTACAGGGATAAGTTCACTAGTCCAGGAGTCAGTCCTTAATATCTCAATCT
>JBBPUM010000812.1:0-12885 GCA_038094695.1 Chiua aff. virens | reverse complement strand
TATAACACAAAAACAAAAAACGATTGAAAATTTCCACAATCAGGTGCGCCCCTAACCGGAAAAAAAACAACAATTAAAAAAAAAAAAAAAAAAAAAAAAAAAAAAAACACACAGCTTCAAACACAAGACTAAACTATCCTAGTGCATCAGCGCTCCTCTCTGCTTTCACAAAGACTCTGCAATACCAAGGAATGTTTCCGCGAGTTGGACCCACAGTGAAATTCAAAGATGGGACACATACCGTATCGAGCGCCTGCCTGTACGACGAAAGGATGGTTGAAGCAGCTGGCGCCAGCGGATCTCTTAGTGTATTATTCTGCGCATCGTGCGCAATGTCGGCCATGCGACGTAAGTACGTTGAAGAGGCGTCTGGTCCGAAGAGCCGGGTGGCTTTGCGACGCAAATTTTACATGACGGTGTCTTTAATACTACACTCACCCTCGGACAGGAAGATTATGACCAGTAATCTGGGCTTCGCTGGTTAGTAACAGGGGACTAAAAGAAAACTCGTACTTACCTTCCTGTGCTCCAGTTTTGCTGCATAATTCCTCCCTGGCACTCGTTGGATAGCGAGGGTGGAGTTGGTACCGGCGCCGCAGCGAGCGTGTTAGAGGATAGCATCTAATAGCTGATTCTGCGTACTCGCAATGTCATTTAAAAGGGGCTCTGAAACACCATGATCAAACAAGAGCCCGCTGTATACCCCATCTTACAGCATTCGAGTTCACAACTGGCCGTTGCACGGCGCTCGGGCTAACTAGAAACTGCGCAACGAAGAAAGGACAGCCCCGTAGTTATCTGCACAAGCACCAATCCGAGCGGTCGCTGCGTGTTGGACAGTGGCCTTCCATTGTTATAATTCATTGCACCAGAGCTGTTTCAGATGAAGATGAGGGTGGGCACTGATGTTTTCCAAGCATCCTAGTACCGGACAAAACCTACCAGTTAGCGACAAACATCCTACCGAGACAAATCAAGTCAATCGCTCAACCCGCACGCACGGCGATGCGAAGAGGTGAACTCGTTGAAAACAGGTCCGCAGATAAATATTTTCATCAACCTTCACAGTTGTGTACACATACTACACTACCATATGTGGACACCATACATTCTTTATCAGTTTTGTTCCATCACGACTACGGCTTGATCCTTAGCTACACACTCCTTTCCTGTCTACTGACGTATTGCAGCATATTCACACGTCCATCAGTCCGTCCGAATCATGGAACTCAGACATGGAAGGCGGCGTGTTACATCGTGATGGGATTCCTACATGCAAATTGATGCCCATCTTGCGAGACATAACCAGTTCCAACAGCCGTGGTATTAGGATTCAAAGGGGCATGGAAAAGTGGCAAAACACAATAAGAAGGAATGGCTGCATTGCTGCCAGCAGCCGTGTGTTCGGGGCCTGTTAATCAGGTTTGTTAGACAAATTCGAGGTGGCGAGATCTGCTGCGCGGGAATACCTGAACACATAGAATCACTGTATGTTTTTCAGCTGTCATTCCGAAGAAAACCGGAAGGACATACCACTTTGCAAAGTTAGCCTGTTCTTCTTTCGAATATGGGTCCTTGAAGCCTGTCCGAGACTCTGTGTTCAGACAAACGATCGGCTTGTAGGCAACCAGATCGCGCTCACCACTGCGCTTCCAGAATAGACTGTGCGTCAGGATGTCCTTTGGCCGGGCAGGATCAGGGTGCAGCCTCTTCGGAAAATGCTGCAGGTCTTGGTTACCAGTGCAAGCTGCCTCATCGTCTGCACGACAGTAGTCGATGTGGATGTGTCGCCCCATCGCCGAACAAACTAAGTTGCACATCATTGGAGCACCCTCGTCGTTGGTGAAAAACTCGCGACCGGCTATTTCGAGTGACTCATCGTCAGGTCCATCTATGGTCCAGGGGGTACGCGACATAAAGCCATGGCGCGTCTCGTGTTCTTGTTGGGGGTGACCTTGAATACTTGATTTGAGCCTGAAGCGTGTCAACCCATTTTTCAAACGTACCGAGAGGCAAGGTACAAAAATAATTGCAGTTTTCGCATCTACAGGACGGTTAGGGAAAGAATATCCAAAGAGCAATCAGGATCTTACCTCGCTTGGCAAAGGTGGATTACTTTCTTGTCCAAACTATGATTATGAGGTCCCTTGTGCCGCATAGCTCCAGGCGGGATCAACTTGATACATTTTAATCGTTTCGCATCTGCAAAGGTCGGTCCTCAGACAACGTAGGTGCGAGTAATTGCTTGAACAAACTTTGAGTGTACTTGATGAAGCTCGAAAGGTAAGTGAGCTGTCTTTCGTCAACTGGGAAACAAACCTTCGTGTACTGGAATATCTTGTTTCTACTAGTGAATGTCGCCTCAATGGAGTGCGGGGCTGTTTCGATTTCGCATATACCCGGTGCGGCACAAAGAGCAGTGCACAAATGTTCTTGTCTGGGATCGCTAATTAGATGATAGATTCCTACCGCCCTCACGTCATACGTACCCACAAAGGTGAGTCGCACTCGAGTCAAGACCATGCATGTGGTCTTGGTCGGCGCACAAGCGTTTGCACAGCTGGCACTGAATAGTGCAAAAGCGAGCATCGCATTGATGAAGAGAATGGTCGGTATCGCTTCCAAGGTAGATTAGCATATGGACACCTATGTAATTGCACGACAAGCAAACACCTTGGGATTCGACACATTCCAGGACACGAATAGACACTCCCGTCGACCAACCGCACATCAGATAGATCGCATGGCTACAGGTGTATGGGATGTCAGGGTCAACACTTAAAGACGTTCAAAAAAAGAAATCGCGCGGACACGCATACCTTCCCACAAGCGTGGACAGGAGCCGCGCAGAGATGTTCTTCTTCGGGATGATCGATGTCCTTCATTATCGTAGTAGTAAGTTACATGTCAGTCTGCTTATTGAACACACACCTTGGCACACACATCCTGGCACCCATGTCTTCCAGAAAATTTGCACGACTTTCCACACAAATGCTGATTCATAGCACATCTACAAACGAGATTTGAGTATGCAGCGCAAACCAATAAATTAGCTCTTACACGTGTTTCCCCGCATGACCAGCACTATTACAACGCTCAGGCGTGGTTGTATTCGTGATTTAGATAGTCACAGACCTCATCGTACACGGCACATGCTCCGCCGCCTCGAGCTCCAAACAGAAATCACACCCGTGCACGCATGCGTGGTCGGACTGGCAGTCGTGGGCACCCTCGTGTACCCGACTTCGTACGCACCGCAGCTGACACTCCCGACATGCTAACCCACACAGTTGCACATTCCCGCGCAAATCCACGATTGAGTTCTCAAAGTGGCGCTTCAATTCGTCAATACTCGCGTGACTGGTGGTGCCCGCTCCCTGGAAGCGAGACAAGTTTTGGTCCAGCCATCCGCGAACGTGGGCGACCCGCAGGTCCACAATTCTGTCCAGATGCTGGGTCAAACCTGTCATCCATTCTTCCTCGGGGATGAGTTGGCGAGATTCATGGCTTTCCCAAGCGGTTCGTAGGACAGTCAACATTCGGTCGCGCGAAACAGCTTGATCTCTACCGCTACCGAGGAAGAGCTGGTAGGGTGTGTCCCCCATATCGATAGGTGTGTCCGAATCTAGGTTCTTTATCGGGGAAGTCAGTGGCATAATCAACAAACAACAGATAACGAGATGAGTCACCTTCAGTGGCTCACGCTCTGGGTGAACCTCCGCATACCCAAATGCAAGCGCGTTACCGAGGAGGGTCGAAATCAATTGTGCCCGGTGAGCTGCCATAGTTTCTGGACAAAAATTTGTTATCATCTAACCACGCGACATGCTTATGAACTTACGAGACATAGCACCCCAATCATTCGCCTAACAAATTTACAAATGAGCAAGATGATGTACGACACTTCTCGAGGAACTACACTCGCCTTTAACTTGGCCATTAAGGTTTTCATTAAGTGCAAAAACTCTCCCGCCGATCGATGAGTGATCACTTGTTGATCGAGCCTTTTCTTCACCGCAGGAAATAGCTTGTAAAACTCCTTCGATTCGGTGACAGGCCTGTATGAGAAAAAAGTTGTAAACTGCGTGATATTCTCGGTTGTGTGAACCAGCTCAAAGCTTACCATGGAATGATATTCAGTTTTCCAGCATGAAGGCGAGATATGAAATTGACTTCTTGCTCGTCTTGCACGATCCGCTGGAGCTTGAGAGAAAACCTAGAAACGAATAATGACAATCGTGTAGAGTTTGACATGAAGAAACCATGTACTCCTTCGCAATCTCGGCCTTTTCCGAGTCGACGACATCCTGTGCACATAGTTTCAAAAAGAGAGCACATACTTCAATGCAAAGGAAGTGTGCTAGATGTACCTCGATAATGATAACCAAGGTAGACTGGAATAACGATGGGTTCGCCTTTGGATCAAGCACAGTAGAACTCGATTGGAATGACTGGAAGAGGCTAGTCATGTCTCGACTCAGTGCGAAGTTGTTTCGGAACAACACCTAAAGTATGATGTATCGGCCGTCAATATATCTTCCTGGTTTGAACCAGTGCTTACCAGGTTGGAAATTGCAGTATTGAAGAGGACAAGCAACGTGTCTTCCTGAGTAGATTTCTCAATACTGTGCACACCTGGAATGAAGAATGGGTATATGGAGATGAGCAAGTGTAGATGTGGTACGGGACAGACCAAAGTCGAGCGCAACGAGTAATGCGTCCCTTGTCGGCGTCACAGACATCCACACGCCATCCATTGTCCGCATCGTCGGTCCGGTAAACGACGTATCGACGAGGTGGTCTAATGTGAAGCTCTTCCCGACATCGGACTGCTCGCCTATCACGGACACCACCTGAACAGGCTATGACCGATGCATTTAGCGAAATTTTTTTTGGAAAGATCAGTAGCAACACGCACCTTGGATGCCATGTATGACTGGAACAATGACTCGTACCACCCAAATGACAGACTATCCACGATGTGGTTGACGTCCGCACCTAGCAGCGATCTCTCCAGCGCCGGTGAACACACCCCGTCCTTGAGTGGCACGAACCGGTTGTCCTTGACCAGCGCGAGGTGGATAGGAATCAAGCATAGGAAGTCGACAAGCCATTCGCCTGCGCGGTAAGCTGAAACGTTCCACCCACGACTCTGCGCGGTGTTCGACTGCATTCCACTCCCGCACAATTCAGCAGCAAACACAGAAAACGACGCCGCCGAGACCTTAATGGACTTGAGGATATCCCCGGTCGGCTTCTTCGTCGCCCTCTCAAAGGCAGAGATCATCTTCGCAAAGTGGGTTGCGTACCGCAGATAATCACGATCCGTCACGAACACCAGCGCCCGTGGGCTGCGAAGACTTGACGAGGTAATGGTGTCGCGCTGCGCTGCTGGCACGACCAGGAAATGCGTCCAGACATCGGCGTGACAGTCGATAAGACAATTGTGCGCAATTAGATTTCCAGCCCCTGCCCCGTGTCGCGCAGACGAACACCGCATATCCTTTTGCTTGAAAGTAAACTCGGTGACCTTGCGAGTAATCTCCAGTGCGTATGATCGACATGCATGCCCCTCAAAGTCAAGGGTGATAATGTGCACTGCTGTCCGATTAATCAACGAGGTGACAACTGGATCGTTTGCAATTGCGAGAGAAGCCAGATCAAGCTTGATTCCTTCAGAGGAGCCAAAAGTACTCCAGTGATACGCCGTCATTGTCAAGTCGTTTCCTTGGGCTTGCGTAACCAACAGACAACTGCCGTCAGGTGTCGAGCCGACGCTATGAGGTATCTGCTCGAGTTGGAGTGTAGCGGGCCTAGGAACCCCATCCTTCATCAGCAAAGTCCGTGTAACAAAGAAAGGAAGGTGATATATACCGAAACTGGAGGGTCACGAGAGAAAACACCCTCGCTCGCGCTTGTGAGTCTACAAGCATCAATTCTTCGCTCCCGCTCACAAAGCATGTATGACGAATTGACACAGCGTTGTTATACCAAACGCCTAAATCGATTGCGCTCCCTGAAGCCTGGAAAGATCCCCGCGAATCCTCAAACACGAAAATGTGCAGTTGGAGCTGTTAGCCAACGACCTCAACCCCAGTGGCAGAGCTGCACGCCAGAAGAAAATACGGACCTTGTCAGGTGACGATGACACGACAACCAAAATCTTCTTTGATTCGTCGTACGCTAGTAGGAAGTCAGGGCCAATCTTTTCACGATTGAGAGGCTTTCCGCGCCCGCGTGCAATTGTATTGGATATTGCCGCCAGTCGATCGAGATAGATCATCAAGTTCCCGGCGCGATCAGCGATGACCAGCATCATTTTTTCTTCTTCAAGCAACTGTGCTCGTCTTTCAGACACGACGTCGAGGTTAGAGTAAGCCATCTATGACATAATTGCGGCATACATCACTGAATGACCCAATGGCAAAGTAAATGTATGCTGGAACTTGAACCGCGGTGATGGGATCGCACTCGGATTTAGTCGCAACTCGTGTTGATCTTGAGTTGTCAAGTTCATTAAATGCACTGTGTGCATCACCACCGGATCTTGCTTTGATGAGCGTACACCCGAGACCGAATATGACGTTGTATGCCCTTGATGCTCCTCTCGGACCCCCTCGATGTACAATGTATGGCTACAAGTAAGGTGAGGTATTAGACTATGGTAAGCCATGGGGAAAAGGAAGAACCACGCACAGGGACTCCACGTGCGTAGACAGACCATTCAGACGCTTAATTAGGTTCGCTCTCAACTCGTTCTGCTCTTCCTTCACCCTCATCTCATAACGATGCCTGATGCTCCCCTTGCAGTCATCCTCCCTTGTCTTGTGAACTGCCAGCGTCAGTCTCTTTACCATTTTAGGGATCGCTTCCTGCAGGTGCTCGTACAATTGTTGTTTTGCTTTATCCGCTAACTCCTTGAACAGCGGAAACTGTTGCAAGTATTGCTCCACATCTTGGTCCAAGTAACTCCAAAACTGCTCGTGGCTGATCCTTGATGCTGCAACTTTCGCTCTGTGGTGAAGACTCTCGAAGTCGATTTCCATGTCGCTCGCCCCTAGCGAATATGCGTCTATCCTGGACCGGACAGTGGACAAGCTCCAGGTATGCTTAGCGCCCCCCGCACCGTCCTTCATACTTGTTTTGGCTTGCTCCACGTTGCCTTCCAAGACCGACTGTAATACACGAACTCGTGCTTGTTCGTTCAGCTTCACGTTCAGCTCTTTCAAAAGCACATCAAACGACTTGAACAAACAAATGTACCCCTTGGCGACTCGAATATCTTGATTAGAAAGGTATCGTAAGGACTTGAGCTGACGAGTAATCTCGCCGCTTGCTTTCGGATAGGAGTTTAGCAGCTCAGAGAGCGGCTCTGATATGGCAAATATAAATAAACGTTGGCATTAATAGTGGTAAAATTTAGGTACCAGGGTTATTGGAATGGGTCTCATGCTCTCCCTGAAAAGTAAATAACCCGCGATCAAGGAATCTGAAGAATCCCAGAAGGAAGAAATAGTAATCCAAAGCATTTTCAAAGACACGCCCTACTCACGGATAGATTCTAGACACCTCGTCTAGAGTTACTTTGTATACCAGGCTTTGGAGTGCCGGAGGCGCTTGCTGCAACTTTGTAGACATCTCCTCCTCAGTCTCCTTCATTTTCGAGTCTGACATGCTTCGCAAGGCAATGGGTTCGTGCTTCCATTCCTTACATACATCTGGGAAGCGCTTCTGCAGTCCACAGCGAATCAAAATGTCTAAAGCCTCCAAGTCCAACTGCTCGTAAAAGCGCAAACGGTCGGATCCTCTGGAGGCAAGTAGACATCAGATACCGGAAATCATGAAAGAAAATACCCACAGATGACCCTCGAATTGCGAGCGTGAAATAGAGCGCCATCTAAATGCCTCGTGAGAGACTCTGGAATTTCGATACTCCACTGTCATGAACCCTTGTGTTGTTTCTCCGAAGAGTAGATACGGTAGTTGATGTGCGAGTTTTGTCTGATCTGCGTCTTTGGGGTGTGTATCCGAAAATGAGATCACGTTTGAGATAGCCTATGATATTTGTTAGTCTCTGAGCAAAGACGACATTAAACGCAACCCAGAATGAACCAACCTTGAAACCCTTGCGGACCGTCACGGATTCTTCCTGCTCATTGGTCTGTACAACTTCGAATGTAAACATCCGGTCCGACCCATCCTGGTCAATCCCAAGTATATCGTCATCGTCATTGTTTTCGTCATCTTGTTCACTCCACTGGATCGACGCGGCATGTTCAGGTGAGATCAGAGACACGATCTGATCACACATCTTTGTCAGGTATCTGTATGGGATGTATCAAGTCGGTGGCGTTCTCGAGGAAGATGAACACGGCGAACCTCATAAATGTGATGCGATTGCGACGAACAGAGGAGGCTGCAGAGTCGTCCCAGGTTGTTTTCTCGGGCCAGTAAAGAACAAAGATATGATAGGAGCCGGTTTGCCCAGGCGTTGTGATGATATACAGGCCCGAACGAAGGGTTGGCTGCGCGCGCAGTTGAGTTTCAGAATCAACGAGAAGCTGAGCAACACTGTGAAGATAGAATGTCAAAATGACGAGTCAATAATGAGCGATGTACGACGTACGTGGCATCATCAATGGCGCCTAGTTGTGACAGAAATCTGATAATTTGCTCTTTGCTGCCGTAGACACCGATGGGTTTGATGGCATAATTGTCGAGGGCCTTGAAATTGACCTTCGTCATGGGCGCATACGCGCCAGGTGAAACAGTGTTTATGAATGCCCCAAGCGAGTCTTGGGAGATGATGATCTTGTCAACTGACACCATATCCAGTATTAGAGCATGGGTTCGATGACACCGTGACATTGGATTGAGATACTCACCGAGACCACCACTTCCCTGTTCTGATATAAGGTCGAGAACGCGATACATGCCTTTGATGGAATAAGACAAGTCCAATTCGTCATGTTGAGTGTCGATACCCATCTACCACCCCAAGCACGACTTAGAGTTTTCGGCGGGAATCGGATTGAATCAACATACCCAACCCCCCACCAAGGGTTCTCCGTCGACGGAAGGGTAGGCCTTTGCTTGGGAATTATTGTTCGAAAAAATGTTGGTGGATTTAAAGGGGTTGCGAGCCATGGTGAGCTATGTACTATCAATCCTGTAGCACCTTCAGAAGCGATCTTAAAAGAGGGTCACCACGAGGCAGGGGTAATGAATGAGGCCGTACCCCAAGGCTAGAGACCAATGCCTTACCGGGCGACGACGATCACCCAAGCTGAACAGAGTCCCTGAAAAGAATATCATTGTGATAGAGATGGTCTTTGTGCCATTCCTCCACTGACTGGGGTTCGATCATATATTTACATACTAATAGTAAGCCTCAAACCAGAGTGAAAGCAAGCAACCAGTACTTGCCTATCATGTTGCTCACGGCGGAAAACTGAGCTCCGACTGAACCTTCAAATTATGGATTTATACGCCATCCGCTGATAGGCCTAGAGAAGTATGGTTCGGTCTCACTTTTTCCGTTGTAGGGCAAGGAAGCATCATTGAAACCCTACGCCACTTCCCTGTGCAAACAGAGTTCTATGCTAACCGAGATCACGAGGTCGCATAGAATTTAGTCCGACTTGAAGCACGAGCGGAGCCCAAGTGTAGCGACGCGGCTGTTGCGACGTGGCAGTGCTGGGCACGCGGTCACGCTCGTCACGAGGGCTCTCGTGTGTCAGCTTGGGCAAGGGTTCGGACAGACCATAAGGACGTTTCAGCAGACTGGGTCAGGTGCTCGGAGGCAGGAATTGGTTTATAAGGACTCGTGTCGTCGTTACTCTCCCTAGGAACTTTTAGAATCAAGCAGAGCTTAAACCTGTGACTTTCTGAGAGTCCTCTTCGTGTGACCTCCGTCACACCAAGTTGACTGTCTGTTGCATCAGCAAACCGTCCTAAATCTAGTGTGACCTCGTAAGGCCTCGGGAAAACCCACCTCTTCCAGGATCGGCTGGCTAGATCTTGTGGAATCTAGCAGAACCTTGCAACACTTGACGACTTTCTTCAACGGGTGCCACTAGAACCAATGCCTCCTTCCTAGACCTTGTAGGATCTGTCACATTCGTATCGGGTCTTGCACAGACTAGTAAGGAGGTCTTGCACCCTCATTATATCTAGCAGCTTCTCATCACATTTGTAGTAGGTCTAGCTAGAACTAATGAGAAACTCTCTGTGTTCTGCTACGTTATACAAGAATATGTTATCCTAAGATAGGTCACACAAGATCTAGCAAGTACATATTTGATTCAAATACAGCTTAGTAGAGCCATTTTCAAAGTCACCCTCACTACCTGGGGCCCGTAGGGATCTGCACGAGTATACCCGCAGGTGTCCGAGTGCATACCCATACCCATACCCGTGGGAACGGGTATGGGTACGGGTTGACCCTGCGGGTTGCCAGTGGAGAGGGCAGGAGAAGCCAAATACGATGCGTAGACGATGCGGCACGTAGTCGCATTGTCGCCGCATCGTTGCAGGCGAGGAGGGGGGAAGAGGAGAGAGGGGGAAGGAGAGAGAAGAGGCAAAGGAGGCGAACGCGACGTGTGGACGATGCGACACGTCGTCGCATCATCGTCGCGTCATGTTGCGTGAAATCGACGTCGTATCGTTGCGGGGGAGGGGGAGAAAGAGGAGAAAGAGAGAGGGAGGAGGGGAAGGAGATGAACACGACGCGTAGACGAAGCGACCCGTCGTCGCGTCGTCGTCACGTCGTGTTGCTGCAGGTGAGAGAGGGAAAGGAGAGGAGAGAGACAGGAAAAGGAGGGACGAGGGAAGGAGACGAGGGAAGGAGAGGTGGGAGGAAGAAGAGAGAAGGGGAAGACAAACATGACGAGTTGACGATGCGACACATTGTCGCATCGTCGACGCGTCATGTTGCCAGTGTTCCAGGAGAGGGAGAGGGAGGGGAGAGAGATGGGGGGGAGGAAGGGGAAGAGCATGACGCCATGTTGTAGATGGGGTTGTCGTCATGTCGATCTGTCGTTGTCGCCGTTGTCGCTGTGACGTCGTGTCATGTCATTCATCGCGTTGTCCGTGGTGGTGGGGTGGCATAGAGGGAGAGGAAGGGGTTGAAGGGGTGTCGCCACCGTCGTGTCATTGTTGCGTCCGCTGACTCGAAGTCTCGAACTGTCGTTGTGGTGGAGTGGTGAGGAAGGAGGGGGGTGGAAGATGTGTGAAGTACAGTACGACGACGACGCTACACTGCACTGCATCACATGATGCGACGCATTGTGTGCAGCTGATGAAGAGGGCAAGAGTCGAGCTTGAGAGAGAAAGGGAGATTAGTGTGAACTTCAACAACGCACACGTTGGATTTGAAACGCACGCGTCACTATGCAGATGCGACAAGGGCGCCAGGAAGTGACCAAAGAAGTGATCGATGAGGGCAGAACGTCAGCGCAAACACGCAGAGTGATGGGTAGAGGAGAACTCACCTGGATGGAGACTAGAGTCGAGAGACGCCTTGGACAATTAAATAGTCAGTCTACATGAAGCACCGACTCTCCAAAAATGCCGTAGAAGCGATGGAGATGAACGGTTTGATGGAATGAGCGCCCCACCTCAAGATAAGTGACTAGAAGAAGGAGAAAGGGAGATCAACTCACTATGAACGACTCCGATCCAGCCAATGAAGTTGCACACAGCACATCCCCGAGGGCTATTGGAAGTCCCAAGATAGAGAGGAACGAGTCTAACGGCTAGACGAGCACGCCAGATTAGCATATAGGCCAAATTGAGGGAGAGCAAAACACACATAAGCTGCAGAGATCAGCATCGAGGCGCCAAGGAGAACGTACATGGAGGCTATCAGAAGGTACCAGGAGGCCAGGTAGATGAGACGAGAAGGAGTAACGTTGAAACGGAGGCATTGAGAGGGGCTGAAGGAAAGCGCGCACAGGCAAGCCACCACCGACGTGAGCTGCAACTTACCATATTGGGAAATCGCTCGACTGTGTCGGTGATAACCGAACTTTCAATCTCAGCTTGAAGGTGCGACTTTATCTCTCGTATTATATTCTTCTCCTGCGTTTCTGTTTACATCTATTTACTGACTACTCGTGTTGCTGTTTGCTCCCCTCCGAGTCCTCTCCTTTTTATACTTTCCTTTCTATTTGTTTGTTTTCTGTGTTGTTCCATAGCAACATTTGTGTCTTCATACGTCAATGTCATAGCCGGGCCCTGGCTTTGTTGTACAAGTGCAATCTGAAACCATCCACTAACAGCTGATCTAACTGCCAGCACTGTGTGTTGTTCGTGTTTCAACTTATGATCGACCTTCTTCTCTGTGATCTGAGACAGGTCCCGGTCAAGGCCTCACTCTCCGTAATATACAACATCTGCCGGTGTCTTCATCTGTCTGGACTTGGGAGGTCTTTTTGAAATGATACCTGGTAAGTCCTTGCGCATTGATCATCTACCCACTTTGACCACCTCACCTCACCCGCCTACCTTGCCCCACCCGATGACGACAAGACCATGCCCACACCCCAGCATCCCCCTCTGCCTCGCCCGCTGATATACACCTTATTTCACCCAATGTCGATGTGATGTCCCTCTCCCTCTTTCTCTGCCACCATGGACGACACCACGGATGACACGGTGCGACACGCCACGACAACGATGACAATGACAATGACAACGCGTACATCAACACGATGCCAACCCTACGCCCTCTCCTCTCCTCCCTCTCCCCTCCTCCCCTCCCACTCGTTCTCCTCCGAGACGGTGACGCTACACGACGCGACGATGGTGCAACAACATTGTTGCACCATCCACGCGTCGTGCTCGCTTCTTCCGCCCTCTCCTCTCCTCCCCTCCCTCCCCTCC
>JBBPUM010000811.1:0-12913 GCA_038094695.1 Chiua aff. virens | reverse complement strand
GTTTCAGGGCGTCCGCCTAACTCCGACGCCTAAGGCTCACCTATAGACGCGATCCATGACATCCTATAATTCATTGGCATCATTCGAATATCTTATTACCCATGTCTTTCTTCCCGTGGAACTTCCCAAGAAAAATGACTCTACCCCAGAGAGAGATCTTCAACTGCTTCGTGCCATGTGCACTGTCGCTCATGCACACACCACCTACATCTCCGATTCCTATAAATTCCAATGGCAACGTATCACAAAGATGTTAGACAATTTACAAGCCTCCGTTCAGTTTGAGTGTATGGGCCAGGACCTTATCATCTCTCAACTGAAAGAGATGAGCACGGGGGGTATGTCTACGTGTTGACTGCAACGCCACACTCACAGTCCACAGATATTCTTACATTTTTTGTCCGACCTCAAAACACTGGATTGATTGTCAGGAAGCAGGAAGACTGCGTACTGATCGAGTTGTTCGAGGTATCCCCAAGCGAGGACGCTGTGGTGAAGACCGGAGGTCCCTTGATACGCTGCTATCCTGAGTCTGCCGTCGAGGTACTCGACGACGTGTTCGTCGGTGTGGAACTCCAATCAAAAATCGCTGGTTTCGTGTCTCTCCCCCATGATGGAGGCTCACAACATCCTCAATCTGACGATTCGCAATATGTCACCACCCCGTTTACTACAGTGCTGCTAAACGTTGGTCGCATGGTTGACGTCCCCCATACCACTAAACGTATTCGTGACGATGCCACCTCCAAACTCCCTCATATCGCAGATTCATATTTCTGGCGTCGTTCGTCTCTTTGGCTTCTCATCAGAGTCGCGATCCAGACATCCCTTGATCGTTCGCTCCTTGGACGTCCTCTGTATAAGCAACTTCTGCTTTTCTTCCTATGCACTCTTGCGGGGGACGAAAACAATGCGACCCTCTCCGATGATTTGGTTCACTTAATGGCATGCAAAATTCTCCGACGATTGCGCAAGCTTGGCGCCTCTGTCCCAGAATGGCTCTCTGAGACTGTGTTCAGTACATGCAACCGTCTCCGAGAAATTCTTGATGCAAGGAAGAAGCACAGCACTCGCCCTTCGCCATTTCGGAACCCATTTCAGGATGAACTTGTCAGGGACAGCGAGTCCTTCCTCCCGAACATCGACAAATATATTCGCGACGTGGTCGCTAATCGCGAACAGAACCATATTAGTTCTCCTTTCCAACCCGATCATCGTCCCCGCGGCACTATTGAGGACTTTTTGTCCTCAAACGGAACCTTTTTCGCAGAAGCGTGTGCCGCAGACAAGGACCTTACTTTATGCGACATCGAGCAATTGATCGAGGAGGGAATCGAAGACTGGGTTGCCAATGTCACGAATGTGGACAAGGCATGTTCACAAATCGAGATCTTGATGGATGGGTACATGAGTGCCCGACTCGCAGATAAATCGATTACTCACAAGATGGAAGAGATATCCATCGGACTGCTGACGGGCATCGAACTCTTTGTCGCAGTCGACAAACTGGTGGCAAGGGAGATTCCTATGCTTACCAACTATTCTCCCGAAATTCCCCTCGAAATTCTGGAACCATTGCACCTACGCAGAAGGACGAACTTTCATCGTCTTTCTTGCGCATACCAGTACCTTTCTTCTCGCCATTCTCGTTCGCTTCCGGGCTGGTCGATATTTTCGGGCAACTTTACTCAAAATAGTTTTCCTGTCCGTTACTATGACCAATCCCAGCACCTCCAGGATCTCAAAGGTCGCATCGAAGCAGACATGGTATCACTTCCAGACTCGTCATTACTAGCCAAGTCGGTTGTCTTTGAGCTGCAATGCCCGACAAGCATTCGTGTTTGGCGTTCTTCCGTCTCCCGAGTCCTGTACTGGTACCACAGGTCCCATCGTAACAGCGCACCCTCAGATTTGCAGACAGAGAAGCAGGAAAATCTACTCGCGCACACTTCCGAATTGCGCTCTTATTTTACCCGGCACACCGGTGGCCTGAATGAGCCATTTCTCTACGTTCAACTCCACTCTGCCTATTTTTATTCAGACGGTGTGGGAAGAATCCCGAGATTATGTTATGCTATCGAATATCCAAGTTGCGACAACAGATTTCCAGTACACACGCTAGCAAGATGGCAGCCTGAACGATACAAAGTTCTGAGGATTGACCCCGAAACCAGTCTTTGGTTTGGTACTCGTCACACTTCGAACGATGCGTTGGCTCGGCAAGCGAACTGTCCACCAGGTTTCTCTCTCGACGAATATCTTGTATTTGCGCAATTGCGTGCTGGTGGCTCGCTTCAGTGGTTCAACATCCTTCAGGGACTCCGTAGCAGAAAACTAAACTTACGTCGTATTGAAGTTCATCGCCTCCTCTGCCGTGCTGTACTTCAAGTGGGACCATTCGATCTTAAAACAGGGGCCTTAGTTTGGCATGAAGAACTTCAAGATCCGCTGTTCTGCAATGCTCTTCTCGATGAACTGGGTAATTTAGTGTTGGATGCAGCCACTGGCTCAATAGATGAGCTGCTCATGAGCACTATATCCCTTTTAGTCACCCGCGTCGTTGAGACAAGTCCTAGTGAAACCATCTCGGACCAATTCATTTCCCTTCTTCGCAGGATCCGCAGAAACACGTTGAGCTGGATCGACGAGTTATCATACAATCTAGCAGTGGCACCAACCGACAAAGAACGCAGCCACCTGTTACTGGATGTGGCCACTGCATGTCGAAGCACTTTTGACGTTGGGCCAGCTAATCTACCCAAGCTACTTTGCTCCGCAGAGGACGTCGACGCTGTACTTTCTTCCGCTCTCCTGGTACATATCCTCTGTACCAGCGGCCCAAGTAAACTCAGTTTTCTGGATACCAAATTTGGTGATCTCGTTTCTTCAGGCATATTCGACTTCCACGAGTTCTCCGAACTTTTCCTTCAGCGGAACCGTCGCATCTCTCTCACTGTAGAGAACTTCTTGAGGGATACCATCCTTGCAGATCCATCTGAGTACGGTATTGACCTTGCGATCCGTAGGGTGTTTGGTCATAATCAACTGGGTATACAGCGATGGGAACTGTTGCAATATCCTAATGAGCGTTGGCTGAGATGTCAACCGGTGGTGCTCGATCAACATTCACCAATAATCCATGTTAACTTGCTTGCCGGAGAACTTCATGTAGACGGTCGACTGCTGCCGGGATTACCACTTCTAATTCGTGGTTTTCCAGAGCGGCAACAGGTTGTCTTTCGGGATGTATGCAATATCAACTTGATATCATCTAACAATTTGTCTCATTTCTTGTTTGCAGCAAGGATTTCTTCTTATGCCGTCCAATATCCCAGGAATGGATTTCACTACCCACGTCATCCAACCTAGATACAGAGTACGTGATGAACTTCATGTGGGATGACGAAGCTCGCTCAGTTACCTGCAGGTGCACTTCTCATTACGAGGCAGTGATCTAGTGGTTCGAGCCCAACTTGGACACACAGGCAATATTCTCGAGCTTGTTCCCTGGGAAGTGCTGGTGAGAGATCTTCCACCAGCGCTTATCGACGGACACGTCCACTGGTTGGATATTTCGGCAAAAACAATCGAGATACGCCCATTTGAGCATCCCTGGGAGTCAGCAGCGGAGCATTGGCGGATTGATTTTGCATCTGGACAATATCGCGTATACAAGGGTCCTGACACCCTTGTCAACATGCAAAGTCAGACTTGGGAAATGGTCTCACAATGCTTCAAGGGCCTCCAATTATGTTTAGACTACGATGAAGGGAAACGTAGACTCGACTGGACACTATCCAAAAATCTCCTTATAACTACGTCCTCCGTCGACTCCCTCCAATCTGAGCGGGCACTGCGCTTGTCTATTTCTTTGCCCCAGTACAGTCTATCGTTTTTTGTCAATGTAGAGGGAGAACTCGAGTCTTGCGACTTCAAGGACATGGTCTACGACGAGGACCAATGTATTGGAACACTGCACGGTTTAAATAGTCTCCTTGTTCTCCGATCAAAACCGTATATTGGCGACGTATTCATTCCGGAGGGACTCATTTGCAGACGCGTCCTCATACCAGATGGTATCCGCTATTCACCCTACAATAATCAAATTTGGATTGATTGCACCCGCATTTCACTATGTCATACATATGACGTGGATAAGGAGCTGGGTTGTTTGAATGGAGATGGCAGTATGAGAAGCATGGAACTTCTCGCCAATCTTCATGAATTGACTAGCTGCAATCAGTGGCCAGACCAACTCACTTGCAAGTCGGGTTCTGAGGCTGCATTGTGTATTTTACGGTCCGGAGGTTGTCGATCCGTCATGGAGCTCAAAAAACTTAGCTTCAAGTTCGCGGATCCGGGCCAGAGTCCTCAATTTTCGACTGCATGCCAGGAAATCAAACGTAGTTATTACTGGGAATCACGCAGCAGTGGCTCTTCTGTGGTGCATGATCCGATAGAAGGGTGGGTCAGGACTGAGGAAGGTACTAATGCATCTTTGAAACGAGCTGTGCAACGAGCCGGCCATCTGGTCGCGACAACTCCTACTGGACCAAGCGCCAGGAAAGACCGTAATTGCGACAATATGACCAGGTACTTACCTAACGTGTCTTACATCTTCCTTTCTTCACTTATGTGGCACAGGTTCCAAGAGCATGCGCCATTTCAGGCGCTACTTTACCTTTTACTCTCCAGCAGATTGGCGCCAGTGTTACCGACCAGGAGCCCCCCGCTTCGTGGTACAAGCAAAAAGGTGTCGGATGATATCCACGCACCGTCCTTGGAGCCATTGTTTTCCTCTTTTCCAGCGAATGCCACTGGATCTAATCCCATATTTCGACGCGAATACATCGCCCTCCTTGAAAACAGCGCACAGAGTGCCCGCGAGGATTCTCGGAGAGTTTCCAGTGTTCCAATCAATACGTGGATCGGGAAACTTCGGGAATACTACACGCAGTGCAGATTTAGATACTTCGATGCTCTGGATGCTCTTAGAAGATGTCTTGATCCAACAACCGATCCTTTGGAGCAAGCACTCCAACAGTTTGGTCGATGGCCACCGGTCACTGGGGATTCTCTCTTGCGATGTCTTGCATCCGCCTCCCCGATTGCCAGTGAGATCACTCCGTCTTGGAAGGAATGCTTGACATCCTTGGCTTTGCTTCTTTTGGATCTTCAGCGGTCCCGGCGACTGCTCTGTCTAGCCCTGTATGGCCTCGAAGAGGAACTTTCAAAGGAGCTACAAAGTGAGCCGTGTGATGGTTGGGATCCTAAAATATACCCAGATTGGCTATTGATCCAAGTATGTCCATGATATCCGAATGTTTTTTCCACTATTAATACTAAGTTTGTTGGGTAGATTCAAGGAAACTTTCTCATTCGTCGTGCGCAAGCAGAGACCGCGATCGAGATGATGTTCCCGTCATCCGGAGAAAATACAGTGATGCAGGTTAACATGGGCGAGGGAAAATCCTCTGTCATAATCCCAATGGTTGCCGCTGCTCTGGCAGACGGCAAACAACTTGTCCGAGTTGTTGTTCCAAAAGCATTAACGGTGCAGATGTTCGAAATACTAGTTGCTCGACTCGGTGGACTCGTCAACAGACCGATATACTATCTACCCTTCACTCGAAGCTCTGTACATGAACTCGGCGCCAGTGAACCCCACGAGCTCATGCCTCAATGCATGGACGAGGGTGGAATACTGCTTGTTGAGCCGGCTCATGTCGCATCTCTCAAGCTAAGGAGCGTAGAGGCACAGATACCAGATGGAAAACGCATAGGCCATCGGTTAGTTGGGCTTTACTACAACTGGAAACGAATGACGGTTCATCCGTCGTTGAAATTGGTACGATTCAATCGCCGCCATAGCAGCCAATTGACCCAGTGTGTAATTCCAGATAACAGAAAACACCTTCGCGGGCACATTGCTTCAATGGCTGAGCCAGTGCTGTAATAGCTCATTGGCAAACTTAGCGAATGGCCCTCAAGTGGATCACAGCAAGGATGCCAATTTTAATGACACATTGTTGGACATCCCGTTGAGGTGGCTGGAATTTTATAATTGGGTCGATACTCATACTCGGGACATTTTGGACGAGAGCGACGAAATCCTTCATGCCCGCACTCAATTCGTTTATACGATCGGTCATCAGCAACCCGTGGACGGATACCCCGATCGATGGACCGTTATCCAACAGGTTCTCGGACTTCTGAAGGAGCGTGCACATACCCTTTCAAAAAATCACCAGAATTCTATGGAATACGAACTGGGCACACCAGGATCGTTTCCACATATTCGCATCGTGACCTCTGATGATGCTGGTAGACGACTTATATCACTGATGATAGAGGACGTGATGGATGGCCGGCTCAAAGGTTTCAACTTTCGTAATCTCTCTCCCGCACTGCACGATGCGATCCGTGCTTTCATATCCGACGAAAACGTCCACCGACTGCCCGAGACCGTAAGGAGGGTGGAAGATTACGCGAAGAATTCCCCAAATAATCGGCTTTGGAATGTTTTGCTACTTCTCCGCGGTCTCCTGGCATCCGACATGCTCCTATTAGCTCTGGGAGAGCGAAGATGGCGTATCGATTATGGCCTGATCCCCGATAGAACCCGGACATTGCTCGCTGTTCCATATCGGGCGAAAGATAGGCCAGCACCCGGCACTCAATTCGGCCATCCAGACATCACCATCATTCTCACCTGCCTGTCTTATTACTATGCGGGTCTAACCAAGGACCAACTCAGAGCTTCTTTCGAGCGTCTATTAGATGAGGACGACCCATCCATGGAGTACGCACATTGGGTCAAAGAATACGATCTTTATTCTCTACCTGCGTCATTGCAGACTCTCGGGGACGTTAACCTCAGGTCATCGGAGCAATGGGACAAAGTCACGTTTCCTCTTTTCTCTCGGAATCGCGTGGCTATAAACTTCTACCTCTCCCGAGTGGTGTTCCCAAAGGAAGCACATGATTTTCAATGGAAACTCTTTGCGTCCAGTTGGGATTTAGCTGAGAGACGGAAAAAACTTATCACAGGTGGGCAAGGCAAAATCTTTATCCTGCAAATGCCAATGACATTTCATTTGGTCGCTGAATCATATTCAGGAGTTTCAGGAACAAATGACGGACGATGGTTATTGCCCATGTCAATTGCTCAGCGCGACCTCGATCATCAAAAGGGATCGAATGCTAAGATACTTTCTTATATCGTACTGCCCGAGAATAATTTCTATACCGTTGCCCATAAGTATGGCGAGCGATGGAACACATCCAAAATTCTCCAAATGGTCACAATGCAACAGCCTCAAATTCGTGTACTTCTGGATGTTGGTGGACAGGTTCTCGACCTTCCGAATCTGCAAGTAGCCAAGGAATGGCTTAAAATCAATCAGGATGCATCCGGTGCTGTCTACTTTAATGATAGTGACGAATTAATGATACTGGTGCGCACTGGAGCCGAATACCCACTGCGATCGTCTCCACTCTCCCAGCAGTTACATCGTTGTGTCGTCTATTT
Organism: Chiua aff. virens; assembly: GCA_038094695.1. NCBI lineage: Eukaryota > Fungi > Basidiomycota > Agaricomycetes > Boletales > Boletaceae > Chiua > Chiua aff. virens. Next base: position 5,382 of record JBBPUM010000811.1, on the reverse strand, counting down.
AGATCATGCACACACAAGGGGTACCGACCTCAAGCTCCCCAGTGGATCCAGAGCAGCTGTCACACTAGGCCCCAAACTCACAAAAGATAGCCTAGTGCAAGGTTGGTATTTTCCCTCACTGGCATCCCGTGGGATCGCAAAATCTCATGGTTGATAATCGTCAGGTTGTATGCGAATGCGTAAACTTGGACAGCCAAATGGACATTCGGTCATCTTCTTCGCTCCGCCCGAGGTTGATTCCAGCATTCGTTGGGTTGCTGGAAAAAAGGACCCCAACATCCCCATCACAAGCGTGGATATCTTGTACTGGACAATACACGAGACCTGGAATGATATTCAGCGTCGGGCAGGTTCCTGGGCACAGCAAGGCATGCGCCATAAATTGAGACTTGAGGCGTGGACCCGCTTCTGTGAAGGTGGCCTCATGTCAGAGAAGTTGTCGGATGCGTGGCTCGAACCAGAACGGAAATCGCTAAACGACTTATATGCACCCTGCGAACTCAAAAATGATCCCGATAGCCTTTCCGAACTGGATTCAGACATTCGTCAACGCTGCAATACCCTCGGTGTTTTATCACTCCCCACTGCAAGATTGGAAGAAGAGCAGGAGCGCGAGGTGAACCGGGAGCGAGAACGGGAGCGAGAGGTAATGCGTCCTCCCTGGGCACAACCCGCGGATCATGTCCTACATCTTGACGTTGTTAACCTCGTCAAGACCGGCACTCTCCCCCCGTTGGACTCAGGGAGTGCTTTTGTTCCTGTCTTCACCACGCTCGAGAAAAGCACTGCGGGTGCTCATGACGCGAATGTATGGAGCCCGTCCATCTTGGCGACAGCCGACTTTTGCAGAACAATTGATCCAGAATCAACTAGGGGAACGATGGATCAGTACCTGCGTCCAGTTCAATGGATTCTCTCTTGCAGAAACAATGATGGCTATGTACTTGTGTTGCTAAGTCCATTTGAGGTGGACAAATTGTTGCCTGACATCAGGACGAGCACTCATGTCCACCTCCACCTGTACGCGCCACGGACGGCTGAGCGCACGAAACCATCAGACGACCTGCGACTCCATACTGTCCCACCTTTGCCCCCCGACTGGACCCCACCGTGGGATTTGGTCGATCAACTCAACATCTTTGCTGGGCAGCTTTATCTCAGAGACTACCAATCATACCTTCGAATATGTGATTTCCTCGGTATTCCCAAGACAGGAATCCCCAGACCCCGTGAAACCCACTGGAATAGACTTCACATTCCTGGCAGTTTTGAGGAGGAGGAGATCAGGTTCTCGAGTTCACCACTTCCCTTCGTGAATGCGCTTCTTTGCATTCGGAACAGAGGGCAGCCGTTTGGACACACGCACATGGGTAAAATCCTTCTGGGTCAGGCACTCAACGAGAAAGACTTCGAGAGACTACCGTACGGCGGACAAATCAACACCACGTGAAGTTGTACCACGAAGCTGTGGATCCCTCGTATCATATTGATTACGATGTAATGCTTGAATGTGGCTAGTGTAGTTGCACCTAGTGTGGAAATCACCTTCCTAAGATCGAGACAGTATGCAAGCGGGACACCAAGACCATACCTTATTAATTTCTGACCCATACCTCGACTGTACCAGCCGAGCAGTAAAACTCGCCCCACCCATTACTATCCACCACGACACGACGTGTAGCATCGAAGACACCACGGAACACAGCACCTTTTCCGTTCTATCGATCATCATGCAAGAGGGAGATCAGTTTCTAGATGCTGTCACATAACTGGTGAGACGGACCTGTCCTACGTGCATTCGAACTATCGGCGACGGCTTCCTACAGGATCCCACTCCATCCGTAAGCACAGACTCTACAAAACACGGGTGCAAGCGTACGTAGCGTCAAATGTTTCGTTGCTTAACACCACGGCACATCCTGGATCCCCGAACCGAATGAACCCGATGCAGTTCCGATGCAAAAGGTAATCTTTCGATTGGCCGTTTGCAAATGTCTTGCGGATCGTCAGTAGCTGTTTGATTTTATCCGCAGTTACTTGGTTGAAACATTCCTGGTTAGGATATAGATCTCCGTAGAAGACACAGCTGTGAAGAGAATAAAAGTACATATAAGACAGAGATGAGATATTTCAACTGTTCAATGAGAGGATACTCACGGGTATCCTTCGCCACGCAACAGGATAAGAGCGTACGCCTGGACCTTGAAATTGGTGTCCACCTACAATGAAAGTTGAGGAACCAGGAAGTCAGGAAGACGCAAACGAACACACCCAGCTCTCCAAGGATTGTCCGATTTGCTAAATTACCCGGTCAGTGGATGCGAGGAACGGTGCAAAGATGTGTCATCCTCACAGTACTATCGGACAATTGCAATCGGTACAATTACGAAGATCAAGTGTGCCACTTACTCATGATTATCCACGAACGTAACAGCGTCTTTGGGTCGGAGGGTGACAAGAGTATTGTCAAGGATGTGTCGAAGGTCGTAGGATGAGGCTGATTTGCTAGCCTGATGGAAGTTATCGTGAAGTGGTACATCGAAGAAAGCCGTCTATCATCACATTTGTTAGATCCGGGAAAGAATAGCCGACAGCGTCATACTTGTCCCTGAAATGCTCTAATATATGGCAGCATCTTTCGCAAGCTGTATTGTGCTGTCAGCGGCCAAATCAACAACAGGAGGAAACGAGGCTGACTTGGCGCTCCAATATTCAGATACGACAAACAGATTCTTCCTGTTACGCGTACTACGAACTCTCTGAATCTAGGATGAAGAGTCATGCTTATTCGCATGCGGTCCCACAAATTCGCACATTTGACTCACAAACTCGGATAGGAAACGCCGATCTACGTGTTTTATAGCATCCAGCCTAAATCCACCCCCACCCGTCTCCTAATTTTCAGTTAGGATGAAGGAGAGAATATCCCTGGGTAGTAACTCACATCGAGTATCCATGAACCCCATGCATGCAGGTCATCACGCACCGCAGGATGTCGATGATCGATCTGCATGTTGTTCATGAAAACCGTGAGTAGATAACCACTTAAGATGTTCTATTCTCATACGAACATCAATTCCAAGGAGATAATCATAATTTCCAAGTTCAGTGTCAACCCGCCTAGACCAACCTTTATGGTTCGGACTCGAAATCCGATAGACTCCACGAGACTGGGTTAAATCATCCCAATCAAGCCCTACTTTGTCTGTCAGTAAGAAGAACAAAATGGTCATGGCAAAACTTACCCGTAAAATGCTCATATGTCCACTTCATACCACTATACTGTCAGATGCAAATCTCATTTAACGTTTCTCTCGAGCCAAATATTTTGTGTTCACCTTTCCTTGTCGTCCAGGAAAGTCGAAGCCTGTCCAACCCTACTAGAGCTAGAGCAGCACACTCGCAAGGCTGAAAATTCACGTACTCTAACTTTTCGTTCGCGCTCTAAGACATGTAGCCTGTTTTCTGGATCTACTGACACTGCATTAAATGTTTCCAGCCTGTCAGCACCAATCTTGTGCTGCAAATGTAACAACGTCAAGTCAAGCAACAAGAGAAATGAGAGGAAGGTTCACATTGAGTACAGCATCAATGATGATGCTAATATTGTTTCGGTGCGCTGAAGAGCAAGCATCAAGGAGCTCTTGCTGGGTACCCCATCTAGTCGCAATAGTCCCTTTCTGGTCGAATTCTCCCAAGTCCCACTGAGTACAAGACAAACGTGTGAAAATAAAAATAGCCATACACCGGAACTGTACGTACCAGATCGTAGGCATCGTATCCCTGACCTTGCTGTCAAATTTATCAGGAAGAAATACATCCCTGGCATGGAAGTCACGACCTTGCCATGCATTGCCTTGTTTGGCGGTGGTAGCCAGACTTGCGTGAACCCAAGCTCCGCCAGACGAGGTAGCTCGCCTGCGAAATGTTTCCACCAGCTCATGTCGGGGCGCTGGGCGTCCCATGTGAAAAACTGGATCTAGTCTTCTATGATGTGGTGGGTGCAGTACGTCACGAAAGCAGCATACTGACCATGACCGGATTCTGAGAGTTCTCGGTTGGACCCAATTGCATTCGGGGCAGCGCAGGGCTGATGAAGCTAAGCCGTAGGCGATCAAACCACGACACACTGGTCGTGCTCATGCTCGTCCGTGTCCAAGAAGCAAACCCCCCCCTGACTTCACATTAGCGCGGGAAGCACACGCACCGGAAATTTCAGACTCCGCCGGCTACTTGAAAAAGTTCTCAAGCTGGTTTTTCTTTCCTTCATCCGAACCGTTTACCTGGCCGTCTCACATACCTTTGTCGTTGGGTATGCGTCATGCATATCGATAACACACGGGAATAAGGAAGCTTGGCCTATACAAAACGGCCAATATAATCGCTCTGATCACGAACATCTACGTTGAGAAGAGTTTCATGACTTGGCAATACACCTTTCAAAACTTTCATGTCAAATGTCTTATACATTGCGGCCATGTAACAACATCGATATATCATCCATTATCTACATATACTATCTTTTGCCCGTTCTTCCTAATCGCCGGGGGACAACATCTGTGTCCTTCATGGGTGAAAGTTGTGTTGGTATACCTAAGCCTTCTTCCCCAGTCTGCTAGTGTCGATATCAATGACCATTATACAAGAAAAAAGAAGGGCAGTACCTGTGTTAAGCTGTCCCAGTTGAAAGTGAGTTGAGATGTATTTAATATATTTATCTTCCGCTTTTTCTTCTTCGGCGGTGCGTCCGTCTCCCCAGCTGCAGCGTCGTCAGAATCCCCCTTCAACTGCGACGATTTCGTTTTAGATTTCTTTGGAGGAGTATCCGGTGAAGGACGTTTCCTAGCTTTCGGTTTGTCCTTTGGCTGTGTCTCGTCCGGCGGGGGACGTTTCTTGGTCTCCGCTTTCCCCTTTGGACGGGTCTCCTCGGCATCGTCGTTGGGACTAGTTTTCTTTGGCTTGGTTACCTTGACCTTCGTCGGTTCCTTTGGCTCTGTCTCCTTTTCTGTCTCCTTTGTCTTTCCTTTCTTCTTATCTTTTCGCACCTCTCCCCTTTCAACATCGCTTCTACTGTCATCGTCATAAATCGCCTTTTGCTTCCCCTTCGCTTTGGCACTTGGCTCAGGAACAGGCGATGGAGCAGGAGGTAGCTCGATAATCTCGACATCGCTCTCCTGAAGTTCAGGAATAGGATGAGGTTTTTTCACAATGCGTGGTTTTGGTCGTGGTTTGGCAGGGGCGTCAGCGGGCCTAGTGGAAGAGGGCTTGGAAGAAGCGGGTTTAACAGACGCTAATTTGCTGGGTTTGTCCTTGACTTGGGTTGGTAGGGGCGTAGAAGGGGAAGAGGATGATGCGCCAATCTCATCATCTGACTTTGCGGGC
>JBBPUM010000810.1:0-12919 GCA_038094695.1 Chiua aff. virens | reverse complement strand
CTCATCACAGGACATGACATTTCAAATCATCACAGGGGATTACTAAAATAAGGAGCACATGGGATATAACCAGTCTACTCAATCAACCTAAACCGAGCCACCATGCTGATACCTAATCCAGATCTACATCAAAACCAGTCGTTGTGGGAGCCGTACTGCCATTTCTGATGCCAGACATCAATGACGCAGCAACCACTAATGTGATAAATCACCCACTGTCCAATTTTTGCCCATTGCATACGAAGTGCTTTCGTCTTCCCGCAATGAATCGCGTTCGTGTCACACTTGTCCATCAAACCCAGAATATCAACGTAGACGTCGGCATATACATTGCGTTTGAATGTAACTTCCTTGCCTTCAATGGCAACCTCATCTAGAGCGAGTTTGATCTATTCAAGGTACGTCAGCATGAGTAATAAATAGCGTGAAAATGAGAACAATACAGCTGTGCCGGCGAGTGCAACGGCGGCACGCGGAACCTCGCCACCGAAGACTTCAGGGAAAAGGGTGCCCATAGAGTTGGTACCAGTGTAGAAGAAGTCGACAATCAGGCCTGAGAGTGCCGGGTGAGCGAGATTGTTCGTGTGCCCTATCGATATCGTTAGCATTCGATCACCCAACAGTGAATACTCACGTCTTCATCTATTCCGTGCTTTAAAAACATCCCTCGGTCCAACAGCGCTTTGGCGATATCAGCATTTGCGGTGCGTCGATTTTGCGGATCCCATTCGTAGCGTTCTCGAATAAAGGTGCGTGCTAAGTTCTTCTTGAGTGATGAGCGCCAGTTACCGATATCTTCCCAGAGCTGAAGTAATGTGTCAAGTTCGGTATACTAGTATATTGCGCAGTTGCACGGACTTACAAGTTTGGTGATACCAGTCATATATTGCGGCCACCATCCTTATAAACGCTGAAGTCAGCCTCGCAAAATCATCTCTGATCACCCTTACCTTCCGGTACGAGCAGGCCTAGGTTACGACGCTCGGCTATAGCTTCGTTCATGTATTCGCTGGCTTTTGTATTGAAGTGGGGGCGCAGTGGGAACGAGTTGATTGATGCGAGATCGCAGTGGGAGAATTGCTTAGACCGTTCAATGATATCACGCATTTGGGGCGGATAGAAATTTAGTTGAGACGGATCCCCGTTGTTGCCTGACAAGGTCTTAGCAGCAGAGGTAACGTGAGATGAAAAGGCAGGAAGAGCAGAGGGCGTAGCGTGCATGCCTGTTGAGGTAGGGTTGGCATCTGAATCTGATCTAGCGGCGCTGAGAGATTGTTCTGGCACTTGCTGGTTTCGGATGGCCATAAGTTGGGCATTGTCAGGAAGACGCGGTGCGCGATTGCGTCGACGGTGCTGAGCAACAACGTCCTCTGCATCTCCTGCGATCTGTTTAGTGGGATAGAGTGGACAATTGGGGACTTACTTTGGGTGCGAATGTCCTCTACATCCATGTGCTGCGCATCGTTGGGACTCGGTACCATATCATTTCCCCAGTGCTGCTGATCATTGGCGTCTTCTGCATCTCCTATGTCTGTTCAGTAGCGTAGCGTGGATAACTATTTACTTACCATGGGTACCAAAATCCTCTGTGTCCAGATGTAGTGCGCCGTCGTGGTGACATGACATGCTGTTCAGCCATCGGTGCTGATCGTTCGAGTCTCCTACATCTCCCGTAGTGTAGTCAGCAGGCTACTGTATGAAACTGTTTGCTTACCCCGAGGACGAAGGTCCGCTGAGATAGGAGCCTCTATGTCATCCGAACTGGATGCAGGCAGTGAGCGATTCACTCTACAAAGACTTTCTGGCCGTGACACCCACTGGTCTTGAATAGCCGCAATTTGTGCGTTGTCAGGGAGACGCAGTGGACGTCCAGGCTGGCGGTACTCCGAATCGACAGTAGCATCCATGGTACCTTCTGTTATGTGATTAATAGGATGTAGCAATCATCAGCTCCCTCACCTAGGTGTGTCGCATCTCTAGAAATGACGTTCTCTTGCCCTACCCCTGCACGAGTTTTAGTCAGATTGATCGGATATTCAAATCTCTCCCTCACTTGTAACCGAGCGATCGGAAATGCCTAGGTTGAAAACAACAAGTGAGAAGGGTGCTCGCGGAAAGAAAGAGACTCACGTTCATTATGAAGTGCATACTCGGCATTGCGTTCGTCTTCATCTGGCGACACTTCATCGATCACAGGGGATGTAACACGACGGTGAGATATGACAAGAGTGGCATCACCCCCTGTGTTCATCCTCTCTCTCGCGTCTGAGTCTGCTTGCAAGTGTGACGTCGTGTTAGCGTGTATCGGAAGGAGAGAAGAGGTAAGCCCACGAAACGGTCCAGTTTGGCGTGCCCCAGAAGAATGCAAGGACGGTGAACGAGATGCTACAATAGCTGACCGGTCTTGAGCAGTAGATCTGGGACCGACTGGCGATCCTCGAAGCAATCCCGAGGATTGGTGCATACGAGACGCTGGTGGAAGTTGGCCTGCCACAGCTGCGAGAGACAGGAGCTGCGAAGACCGTCGCTTAGGTTGCGAAAACCGTGATTCCAAATCGTTGCTCGTCGCTCCATAGCCGTAGCTCGACCCGCATTCAGAGGGAGCACGGGAAGTCGGAGCAGTGGACTCGGTGCCAGGACGTGGTAAGGTTGAGGACGTCACGGAAGAGTTTTGCGTCGAGGAACGAGAAGAGTGCGACGAAAGCACAGACGGCCTATTACACGACGGGTGATCAGCTGACGAGGCGAGTAAAATGCCGCACTCACGATCGAATAATACGCTCAGGCAATATATCAGGCCTCGTCCCTCCACCTCTGGATGGTTGGGTCGTCTGGGAGGGCGGTCTGAAGCCGAACTGGCCAGACCGTGACAAGGTAAAAGATGGCCGAGCTTGAGAGAACTCTGCACACGGGGAAGGCTGACTCTCATTGTCCGCTGTGCCAGGAATATAAGAGGGAGCCATCGCATTGATTTCGTGCCCTTGTGTTGCAGCATCGAGATTGCGAGCAGACTGTCGTGAAGGTCTTGCAGACTGGATAAGTTCAAGGCGCTGCAAACGCTGAATGGATCCCCCGCTACCTCTGCCAGCCCGCGACGAACGACGCGGTGCAGGCTCAGATTCTTGAGCCTCAGTCGTTGTTTCTACATTAGTGTAAATTTGTGCGGATGGTCTAACTTGAAGGTTAGCAGTACTCACTGGGAACCTCAAGTTCATCATCAAAGAGTTCCTCGGGTCGAAGTCGTTTCGTGGGAGCGGCGTCAGCCGCAACCTGAGAATTCTTGGTGGCCTTCCTTTTGACCATGAGGGCAGGGGAATCAAAGGTTCAGGTACAAATCCAACGCTCTCTTATACCAACGGAGAATCGGCTAAGTCCAGGTTGCACACAGTAGGTATTTGTCAATACAGTCAAGTTCGAGTACATTAGACGTAAGAACACTGTACATCGCAAAAAGACATAATCAGTAGTAATCTATAAAGCGATAAAGGGGATGGGGCCGCAAGCGACCAAGGTAAATAAAACGAGGAGGCTCGGCGCCCGAACGGCGGGATGGAATCGTAAGCAGCCAAGACTAATCCATGTCCTGACTGAGTGACTGTTGTCCAAAAACAAGTGGTTCTGGCCTCGTGGAAATCCGGTCAGTTAATACGCCTTCGCTACGACACTTGCGCTGCGGACGGGGAGAAACAGAACCGGAGGGCTGGCTTGGGACCGCCAATAATCGGGTACGCTTCAGGGGGCTGGAAGGGAAGAAATCATGATCATCAATGTCGCTTTCACGGGGTCGCCTGAGACTCTTGCGGGTGGGCTGGTAAATGACCGGGTCACTCCGAATAGTCGCGCGTCCAGGTAAGAGTTTCATCAGTACTGTAGGAGGGGGAAGAAGTAACACGGGTGGAGAGGGCCCCAACTCCAATCCCTTGGAGGTGGCAACGTCTGACAAGCCCTTGTGAGAAGTATCGCCTCGCTTTACCGAGTTGGACGTGTCAGTCCAATCCTCTGGCCGGAGTTCTGAGAGCGTAGTGATTATGTGCTTGATGAACGCTTCATGGTTAGATAAACTCTTGCGATAAAACTTCCCAGTATCGTCGGTGGCCAGCGGCAGTATGATTTCCGATCGAAGTTTGTCGAGAAGGGGTATAATCGGCTTGAAGTATGGATGTATGTGTTGCACGACATATGGGTACCATGTCAGGTTGGACTGGATTATCGTCGTCTTGAGAGTGCTAGGTTCGAAGGTATTGAAAAGTTTGTCATAGCATTCTGCGAGTTCTTCCTCCGACTTTTGCTTTGAAGGTCCATCATAGAGAACACAGATTCCGACAAGTACATAGAAGAAGGACTCCAGATCGTGGAGTGCATCGTGTACTACCGGTTGCCCAGGACCTGCCATTACGAGCTGCGCGGCCATCCAGGACCACGTTCCCTGATATACGCGTCAGCTCAATGAACTTGGCGAAATGATATGCTTACTGTGCGATACAGAGGGCATAAGTCGATCGTTCGTCGAGGATCCCCATTCGGGTCATCAGTACCCATTAGCACAACAACATCGTACTCTTTCGTAAGTTTTGAAACGGATAAGAGAGTCGGTTTTTCATCAGAGCCAACCTTCCGAACCAAAACACAGTTGTCATACTCCATAGGGAATTCGGGGATAATCGGTGGCGTGGTAGGCCCGTCGGGAGAGCAATCTTCAGATTTTGGCGAGCAAGATAGAGTCGAGGTAAGAGACAAAGGTGGCATTTTCGCACTTGCATAGCCCCAGTCCCCGAGCACTCCACGCCGGGGAAGGTTGCGTATTCTCTGGCACAAGAGGCCTCGGATTTCCTCTCCAAGGGCAGCCATATACGTGCAGTGGTCTCAGGCTGAACGGCCCGTTGAACTTCCAAAAAAGAGATTGGAGGGACTAACGTCACAGTGCAAGATGCCAGCGTCCTGTAACGCATGCATGTGTGCTACAATTCGATTAGGTATTTGATGGGTTGCTCTGAATAGACGTCAACTCACTGACAATATAATCAAGGAATCCGACCAGGAGTTCTCCAAGGGATGTGAATTCAAGAATGAGTTGACCAACGGGACGAGTGACGAGACATGACAAGATTCGGAGGTGAAAGGTAGAGCCGGGAGGGAGGGCCGAACGAAGAAAGTGGGTGGAGGAGTTGACCATCGACTGTGATTCTAAACTCCAGAACTGAGTCTTCACTTGTTCCTCACTCACTAGTGTAGGAACGCCTTCAACTCCGTGCTTCTGGAGAGCGTGCAGGATCATCCCTTCGGTATACTTTCGAAGGGGGTCAATCCAGGAGTCTTTAATTGCGACTCTCTGCATGCGTCCAGCCTCGGTAACCATGCTGCCCTCCCAGACGGTGGTTCCTTGACCAACCAAGCTGTCCGATATAGCAAGCACACTCCGGAGCCAGATTTTGCGGCGCTTGCCATGAATATCAGTGACTTCCAACGATTTGATGCCGGCACCATAGTGACCATACTGAGGCTCGTCGGGTCTGTTCCATTTGATTGAAGTGTCAAAGCCGATCGTGAGGTAATTCGAGAGTGAGACGCCAACAATGATACGCAAAAATTCCAGTGGTGAAGAGTTGATGTCGAAAGCGCAAGTAGAGATGGACCCGCTGCGATGGAAAACCGTCAGGTAGATGGAAGAGCTGAGGAAACGAATGCACGAGATGAAGTGTCGACCATCTTGCGTGCCGAGAAGACATGAAGCTTTTCCAGCAATATCCAGGAAAGACTCTTTTTCTCTCTGGGGATCACATCGTTTTTTCACTTCGCAGAACGTTACGACGTGTCCCCAGTTCCGGTTGCTTGCGTTTTCGAGTGTTTGGAAGTAACAGGTGACGTCGGGCTTCCTCAACGCATAGGTGCCTTCTAATGGCTTGTTCGCAGACTGAGCGTCCCATTCGCTATGGGTGGCATAAACGAGAACATATTGAATCGAGATCGAGTGTAACACTCACAAGCATGATACACTGCATGCCTCGTATATGGCGTTGCGCGTGTCATTGAAGAACTTGGCAACCTTGGCTTCATGACCGTTACTCTTGCTTTTTTTGACTGCTGCGTAGCCGGACCAACGATTCTTGCCTGAATACTTGTACAGCTTCTTGGACACCAGGTCGTCTAACAGTTTTTGTAGCGTATGCTGTCCCGGGAGTATGCGTTGCTCAGGGTATAAGAACTCCAAAAATTTGTTGCTCTCCTTTTTGTTGAGCCGCACGCTTGTCTCTCGGGTGTCGTTTTCCAACAGTCGATCCATCGTACGATGGAGGAAGTCTGTTTTACGCCTTAGTGGCTGGGGTATAGTCGATATCTGAGGCTGTCAGTGAGCCTTTGCATCTTTCTCTGAAGACAAGTGCTCACCGTAATCAAGTTGTATGGGGTGGCTGGTAGGTTCTGAGGCTGGATACACTTGTCTCATTTAGCTTACTTTTGTGACAAGATTCGTTAACCTAATATGTACAAGTACTTACTTGAACCTTGCGCTCGGGGCTGATCGTCTGTTCCAATACCTCGGCAGTCTGAGCGTTCATGGTCAACGAGTGAAACATATGCAGTGCCCTGACGCATGTTATCAGATGGAAATCGATACGATTTACGACCAAAGGGGAACTAGATGTGTAATCCGATAGGTACATAGTGACTACCTAGATAGGAGATAACGCGTAATAGAACTCCTTTGACCAATACTTGTTAAGCCAAAATTCAGTACTGAGTTCACAGCTGCTCAATCTAGTTAAACGTGGGTTGGCTTCCGCACCAAATTGCGGAATGAGATGAGCGGGGGACCGAATAAACGTGAGTGGGATCACCTCTCCGATGCGTTCACCATTTGCTCTTACTACACGCTTTAGACAATGCATCCCCATTACGGGACTGATGCCTCCGGAGTTCCCTCGCGAGGCAACATTAAAACACTGAACGTAGGCAGCAAAAAAGTTGCACTGTAAGGGGCGGAATATCAACCGAAGCTGGACAACGGAATGATCTTCTAATCCACGGTCGGGCCAGTGGCTGTCAGGTCCGGGACTGACAATTGCGGAATCGTATAGACCATAGGGATTGGTAGCTGATGGGGGGATGGCGCGAAGGGTCTGTGGTGGTTCTAAGTCCTTCTGATGGTACGACCTTTGTTGTACGCGGAGGCTGTGCCATATCTGTAGCTTAGGGTTATCGGGGGGTGCATTTCTGGTCTGTTGGGAAATAAAAGCAGAAACGGCGGGGCCCAAGTCAGGTAACTCATACTTGATAGCAGCCTCCGACAGGGTCAGCCGCAAGGAAGGCTTAGTCGCAAGATGGAACGCCGTTGTTGAAGTTGCGAAGGTGCGGGGGGGTTTGAGACCGGATGGACAAGAGCGAGCAGATGAGATGGTGAAATAGTCGGTGATGGGACGGATTGGGTTGAAATACTCGCCTATCGATACCTTCTCGCTATCCGGCTCATGGTCCTCCTCGGCAAACCCCTCTTCTTGTGTGCATTCTGCGTGGTGAGAGTCTTCAATGTGAGTAGCTAGATCAAATCGAAAACATTTGTCCAGGTGATCAAGATGGCGGGAGATTTGACTATAATAGTTTTGATTGTTACCGGCCCGGGCAGGTACCTTGATTTCCTCAATGTGTGCGTGCTCTGTGACATCGGCACTCCACTGCATCGCGGCTCCAGACTGACGAATTCCAGGAACTACGCTCTGCAAGAGCTCCAACTTCGGCAACTCCCAGTTTTGTCTTGCACCATGACGGACCACAGCATCCTTGTTATCGTGAAATTCCTGGAGCGACCGGGAAACTCGCTCAAGGGAGTCAGTTGTGAAAGTGGGTGCTTGTGCGAGGTACCGGAAGTCGAGGAGAGAACGAAGAGCAATGAGGAATCGACGAGGGACTCCGCCAGCTATAACGCCTATGATGTAGCGCTGGACCGAGCGGTGGTCACGACCGGTAACTTGTTTTAAGTTAGATATGCCTTCGTCGAAGGCATGGTACCCTACGAGAGTTTGGATAATAGAAAAACGGAAGTCAAGCTCTGCGGCCCCAAGGACCGTAACACACCATTTCACATCATGGTCCCAAGCAAACCTGTGGAAGTGGTGGAGGGGTTCGATGGTGATGAAATCGCAAGGCTGCGACAGAGCCCAGTCCATCCAAACCGGTTCAACAACCCCGTTTAAGCCTAATGACTGAATAATCTTAAGAAAATTCTTGTAGTCTTTCGGTGAATGTTTTGAGCAGGCCATACGAATTGCAGCGACAGTTGTCTCCGCAGTACGGGGTGGGTGTTGATGGGAGTCGCCAAAGTTTTTAGATACGGCAGTGGTGACTGGCGAGACTTTTGAACCTGTAGCTGCCACTAAGGATTCCTCTGGTGTATCAGCTATCCACGAAGCTAATGGTGTGAAACAATAGCGTAGATTTCCAGCGGGATCACTCATCATGATACCCACCGCTGCCGCAATCTTCAAGGGTGAGAGAACAATATTGAGGGCTTGATGTACTAGGCGGTCCCATAAAAGGCCACAGATACGAGTCGATTTGTGAGTGAACCTGGGAATCGGTAGTAGAGCGAGGAGAAGGTAAGCGTGAAGTGATGATTTGGACCGGATACGCACATCGATATTGGCGAGGCTGATAAGTAGCGGATAGGCGAGACAGTTTCCACTCATGACGGATATATTGGTTTTGTCGGATGAGAGAACCACTCCGAGGAGGGTGGCGCCAGGCGGTAGAGCTTCCTGCGACAGCATCAAAAACGTTCGTGTACCTAGCGTAGAAGGAAGCTTACCTGAAGATTCCATGCCCGATCCCCAGTCAACCACTCATCGTAGACACGACAGATCTTTGCGGCGCAAGTCCACACCTTCTGCGGTACGAAGGAGATGTGAGGCTCGAAGAGTGGATGGCTGAGGAGGCTTTGAAGACATTCAATAGGATTTCGATAAAAAAGGCGCAACGGTTGCTTGACGGGATATTCAGGCGTCAGGGTTTCACATCGCCACTTCGGACCATGCGGAAGAATTTCCGCACGTGCTCTAAGGTCCTTCGCAGACCGAAATGAGAGCAAGATATTCTTAATCTGTAATGAATCAGTAATGAAATATACTTGAAGTTGTTACTTACAATGTCGAGGGAGAGAAGGTTGTCAATGGCTGCCATGCTAAGGCGAGACCGCAGTAGCCATGAAGCAAAAGCCCACTCTTGCTTCGAGGCCCAAGGGTAGTAGACGTTTTCTTGTCGCTGTTGGGCATACTGGTCTGCCCAGAAATCATCCATAAACATTTTTCCACCGGGGAAAGTCTCAGCACATCTGTCAAACGTCTCCATGAATCGGCCTTGGGGGGTTTGAGTGGGATCAGATTGAGGAGAGTCACCTCCGCCGTGATCATCGAAGTCAGCAGCTCCTTCTCCGTCTACCTCCATGTCTTGGTACGCGTGGAACCGGCCAGCGTCGTCTCCGATCCGAGAATCCCCGAGGGTGTAATCGTCAAGACTGACTTCATCCCCCACTTCAATGTCTTGATGTAATCGGGGCGACCCGATTTCGCTGGGTAAGGATTGGTCCAGGTGATGAAAAGAATAGTACAAGTTACTGTCCGCGGGAGCTTCGACAAGATGGGTGGCCTCGTTGAATAATGGTACACTGGCACAACATGAACCAGCAGGCTGGTTCATGTGCTGAAGTACATTAGTCGCTGTGCAGAATTTCTTACCGCAGCCAGCCTGGCAGCTGAAGTTCTTGAGCTGTCTGCGGGTAGTCTTCGCTCGAGGCATTGCAGCGGTGGGACCAAAAGTGCGGGACGAGTCGAGGCAAAAAGCTTTCATTACCGTCATAACTTGAATACGTACATCGCCGAATACCGACCTTTATATAATAAAGTGACTTATGTTTGGTCATAGAGGAGGCAATACATACTTACATTTGTAATGTACCGTCTCCTTCACTGATCCGGAGCGTTGAGGTTTCATGACTGTATGTAACGAGTTATCGACTCAGCTGATAGGCTGACTCGTATGAAATCGTGACACTGGATCTGAGATCTGTCAACGAAACATCTCTATTTCCGTTTTTGGACAGTTCCGAGTGACCACCACGACTGTCTTCGTCAGCGTAATCCATGTTCCCCCTCTCCTCCCTCACCCTCCGAGTCCCTTCCCCATACCCAGTCGACTCCGAGCTCATAGAGCTCATCAACGACAACGACAGCTCAAAGAGCTTGAACGACCCAGGCCTCGGTTCTGACAACGGGATTTCTGTGTCTCTGGTGTCTTGTTGGCAGCAACGAGAAGTGGTCCTGGTGTAACGCCTTCCAGAATACGTGTGAGTGGATATGTATTCCCCCAGCTCTGAGCGTTGCAGTCATCCCTTCTGTAACTGATGGACTGTTTTCATTCCCCTTCGAAGAACCGAACAGCGATACTGCTCATACTGTACGTTGTCCCGCTGTCCGTCGTCACAGTATTGACGCACAAAGTTGGGCTCGATAGGGCCATACTTCCAACTCCTCTAACCACAACATCTTCGCGAGCAGGACATAAAAGTTGTCATTGATTTTGGCTACAGAGGTACCTGCGTATCTGTCTACTGTCAGGTTTGTCGAAGTTACTCATGAAGGCAACCAAATCATCGTTGTCTGACCCCTCCGTCGCCTTAGATCTCCGCCTCTGTGTTTTTCCCGTGGCTCTTACACTTGTTCAAACGTGGTCACCCCTACGATCTCTGCGGGAAGAATAGTACAGTAAGTCTACTCTCGTACGCGCAATCACCACCAGTCAGGTTACTTGATCAGATTCGTACTTTCTACGTTGAACACGACGTCGACGGTAGTGAAGCCAACACTTCAGTCGTATGAATACAAGCTCTCATTCAAGGGTTCTAGATCTTCCAAAAACCCCCGGATTCTGCGTGACGAGGTTGTCGAGTGTAGTTTCAGGAAGGTCAGTTTCGTTTCACTTGTTAAATGAAACAACCTTCAACGCATTCCCTCTCTAAAATTTTTTTAGAGATCGAGACACGTAAAGCCCAACGACTGGTCTGCTTTGACTGCTCGTTCGACGGGAAATAGGAGCATCAACGTAACCACAGCCCAAACACGCGCAATATATTGCTCTCATGAACGAGAACAAGTCTTGACGGGCCTCTGATGGTTCCACAGGGTGCATTACTAGTATACGCTTCGATAGTCGTCCAGGTCGCACAGCGTGTTCGTACTCTACTACTTGCTGTAATAGTGGAATGATGAACATTTCATACTGCACCATTGTGATCGTGATCTCAAGCGGTACTACGTATATCGTAGGCGATTGCCACGTTTACTTCCATCCACAAATTATGGCATGAGTCGACACCCGAAGCGAGGTACTAAGTTATTCCTTTCAACCTCACCATCACCGCGTTGGCAGCATATTATGAACGACGACTCAGTTCTTTCGCGCCATAGATCTCCTACCATCTCTAATCCCTCGGGCACAAGTCGGAAGGCCTCCAAATCAGATCCGGTTCCAAGCAGCAGCCCATTATTGGTGTCGAGTGCAGCCCCATATCCAAGTCAGCGTATGTCGGATTCATTGTTTCACTTAGCTCCGTCCATGGATTCCTTCCATCATGAGAACACGCTTTCATCACTATACCGACAATCTCGGATCAACCACCGCCAATCTCAGTCGTCATCGAGCAATTTGTGTGTCAGCCCGTGGCCAGCAACTGGTGGAGAGCCGAGTAGTACCGAGCACGTCGAGCACGTCGGTGATCGTGATCCATTGCAAGTGGCACCGGTGAGTTCTTCGTAACAGACTAATTGAAAGATTCATAAAATTCTTTAGCTATCTGACATGAATTTATCGGCCTCAGATTTACACCGTGCCCATACCGATTATCTTGTTCCCCCTCCACGTAGTGCTATGGAGGCACACCTCCTATTGGAGGCTGCTCGAAGTGATCGAGTAATCACTCACATTCGCGAAGATCTCGCGCATGAGATCGTCCACCGCAACGTCATTGTTTTGCAGTTGAACCGGCTTGCCCTCGAAAATGCTCGAAACGACTCTCTTGCCGCAGACGAGTTCATTGGGCAAGTCCGTTTTTCTACCAGACGTGGTGGCTACTCTGTGGCTTACGAACAATGTCAAGACTATCATTCGCCGTGTTACAATGGGGTAAAAAATCCATTTGGTGCGCACATGATACTATTTCCAAGTTTTCGACACCACTGAACGCTAACTGTGAATTTTACAGAGTCAGTGCCTTCAACTACAGTTTCATCCACTCTCGATGTAGTACTAGACTGATCAAGGTTGATTTGTTGTTGTACTGTCACTGCTTCGTAGTGTACTACCGTGACTACCAGTAGCCCGAGTTGTAGGCCAGGGAGTAAAATTATCACAGTACATGGCCTCATGACAAGTTGTCACAGCCAGGGCCATGCTGTAACATTCTGGGCGTGATTGGGACTCAGCTATTTTATGTGAGAATCTGGGGGCTCAGCTAACTGAAAAGGCCGGTTTGCTGATGTTCATCAAGAGGGGTGAATTGAGTGCATTCCCCAGGTGGACAAACAGTACAGGATGACATTGTAGCGAGACGAGATGCGATAAGGGAGACGAGGGAGATGGGGAGAAAAAAACAGTGAAGCAGACGGTTATCAGTAGAGAAAACAAAAATAAACAGCAACGTATATAACAGTAGATAAAACATTGAGGAAGCAATGCTATTTATGGATATATGAAATCTACATAGGTAGTTCTACAAGTGTGATATCTGAAAATGGTAGTACTGTACGATCTGTCAATGTCACCTCCTGCTTTTTAACAGCAACTGATGCAAATGAATAAATCCCCCCTTTCAATGGTCCACGAGTGACAAGACACTGTTGCTTTTTGGATTTGGGTGCAGCAACGGAAAGAAACATAA
>JBBPUM010000809.1:0-12934 GCA_038094695.1 Chiua aff. virens | reverse complement strand
ATAATATAAAAACTATTATTTATCTGTCTAATAGCTACATATCATATAAATAGTACTAATAATTAATTATATTTTCTTATTCTACAAGATATTAAAAAATTGTACACATAATATTTCATCTATACTTATAATATGAGAGTATTTCCATTATTATCAATTATCCTTGTTTATATTTGTTATAGTAGAATTTCTTTAAATATTATAATACAATAAAAATAACAATATTCTCTAGAGTAGCAATAGAAAATATTTGTTATAATTAGATTGTAGTAGAATTTGTTCATTTACTTGAATAGCACAAAATACTATGAAATATTCTATTCATTATTGTTTATTTATATTTATTCTAGTAATATAATTTCATATATCTCAAAATGGTATTTTTGTTCATATTTGATATCATTATATACTAGAATTCAATATATAATTTTGTGTTACACAAAGTTGTTCCTGTCAAGAGTAGATATTTCATTCTATCACATTCCCCTGGGACATCAAAAAATGTTTGTGTCATCACATAGAAAAAGAGTCTATTAGACACATCTTTTCTAAGAGACCCTAGAAAGGGATCATCTGAAGTGCTGTTGGCATGAGCAAAGATGTGGATGATGTGACACATTTCTTTGATGTGATGGTGATAATTGATTGGCTTAATCTGATGTCTGGGTGCCAGAGCAGTCAAAATACCCATAATTGATATGCTGCAAAGGAGAGTACAGGAATGAAACAACACCATGGCTGAGAAGATAGCAGAAGAAAGGCCTTGATATTCAATGATGCTCTTCACCATCATCCTATTATTCTGAAACATGCTTTCAAGTTCCATCATCTCACCAATTACCCTTGGGACTTTTCAAGTAACCTGGATGGGACCAAGTGATGACTCGTACAACAAGGGTCACTGCACAGCTGTGATACCTCAAACAACCACTGTGAGTCTGCTAGTCATAAAGAGGATCAAGGGACCTCCAAGTCTATCTGGAGGGAGTCAAGGGTTCGAAGGGTCAAGGGTGCTTGAAGTTTGGGACAAGTGATCAAGAGATTTTGAGAGGATACAAGACAAGGTGTATTGTTAATAGATCTAAGCTAAGGTTATATGATGGGAGGCATGGGTTTATATCCTGCTAAGGAGTGGTCTGAGCAAAGGGCTGAACTAACACAATAGAATCAAAAGGGAAGGAGATGTGTCACCTGTATGCAATGGGAGTGGATCCTGATGAAGGGTGAATGACTAAAGTACTGCAGGTACAATTGGAGTGGTGAGATTAGTAAGCCAGCAATGGTAAGGTCTTAATGGGGCTTAGATAGCTAAGACATAAGTCTAAAGGGAAGCTATGGAATGAAGAGAACAGAGCAACATAGGACAAAAGAGAATTGTAATATTACCTCTGTACTAGAGTCAATGAACTATCAGAAGACTATCAGTAAAGATCCTGGCATTCCCCAATGGGACTTCCAGTGATGTTGGAATATCCACTATCATCAATGGGATTGTCATAGTTAAAGTCAGGAGAGGGAAATAACTAGGGTCGGAGCATCTACCCCAACAAGTGTGGCTGCAAGGAGGGGGTACAGGGCATATGGATCACCTAGAGGAATGGGTACCTGCAGAAGAGGAGAACAAGGAAGAGGAGAGTTGAATGGGAGGGGAAGGGGATTGATGACACCATAGGTTGGTGGGGTGAGTAGTGATCCTATTAGTGAGGGGTGTGCAAGGAGATTGTCTGGGCAATGATGCTGGATATGTCCAGGAGTGGAGATGAGGCAGAATGGGCATTGATAGAGGTCGCAGTTGACCCTCTGGTGTCCAAGTTAATGGCAAGAGAAGCAAGCCTGGCCGTATAAGGGGTTGTTGCAGCTGAGGGAAACAGCTGCAGATAGGGAGACATAAAGTTGTTCAGCGGTGGTGAGAGTATTGATTTTAGCTTGGTCCAGAGGGGAGGATGATGTGGAAGGAGTGGAAGGTATGGAGGGAGGGGAGAGCTGCTTAGATAGGGTGGGGGGTTGAGTGAGCAAAGAAGTGGTGAGTTTGAGATTAGAAAATGGATTGTCTCTGTAAGTGGTAGCAATGTTGTGGGTGGTGGTCTCTTGTTCATACCTATCTACATCTTTAATGAATTCTAAGTCCTGGAGCTGGTAGAAGGCATTCTGTAAGTGGTGCCTCAGACCAAGTTGAGTATAGTTGATCTTCTTGGAGACTTCCATTGGTCTGACAAGATGGGGGACAAGGAGGCAGAGCCTTTTGTTCTGCAGGTAAGATAGGTAGAGGCTCTCAAAGACAGAGTGGTCCTCCATATGGGTGGTAAGGGGAATGGCCATCCTCAGGTTAATGATTAGAGTGTGTAGCTTGTCTAGGTACTAGATGTCATTGGGATCTTCTCTTCGCAGGTCATGAGTGTGCAGGGATACATCAATGATGGTCACAGCAGGAAGAGGAGGGCTAGCAGAAATAGAAGGGTAAGGAAATGAAGGAAGAACTGATCTCTATCTGGCATTAGCATCAAGAGAAGAAGATCAAGAAAGGGGTCATGAAGTTGTGGTGACAGAAGAGATGCTGGATGGAGTAGAGTCAGTAGGTGCATAGTGAACTAGGAATGGGATGTGGGAGTTGTAGCAGTGGAAGGACATGTCAAGGGAGATACGACAAATGGTGGGTGTTTTGTTTGTGTTTTTAAGAAAGTCCTTAGGGTGAAGTTGTTTATAAGTATCTAGGGTATGCTTGGCATTCCCTAGATTGGTTTTGGGTTCCCAGGAATCTTCCTCTGTAGTATATCCTTTCCATCAGATTAGGAACTTCCTGTTTCACAGGTTGCAGGAATGTCATAAGATGCATTCTATTTTGTATTCTTCTTTTCCATTGATAAGGTCAGATTGAGGTTGAGGGGCAAGGACCATGGGTTTCTATGAAGTGATAAGGAGATAAGAGGGAAGTGTGGAAGACTGGATGGATTCGCCAGGTTTTTAGAAGATGGAGTTTGTAGGACAGGGAGGATAGAACTTTGGTGATAAGAAAGGGTCCTTCTCTTTTGGGGGAGAACTTTGGAGAAGTTAGATTGCATTTCAGATTCTGCACTTTGAGCCAGACTTTGTCAGCTTTCTTGAACAGGGAAAAGGATTGGAAGAATCTGGATTTTATGATCTGATGGGTGAGTTCATGTGCTGCTAGGGCTTCTTATCATGCTGCAAAGAGGGCTTTAAGGCACATTTCTACAGTAGGGAGTTTTGTATTGAAGATAATGGTGGGGAGGGGGCAGGGTTCATAGCCCATCATGAGAAAGAGCAGGGATTGGTTGGTAACCAAGTAGAGGTGATGGTTGTGAGCAAATTTTGCCATAGGCACAAAGTTGCACCACATTTCAAGGTTTTCTTGACAGAAGATGTGAAGGTATGTTTTGACTTCTTGGTTTACACACTCAGTTTCTCCATCTGTTTGGGGGTGGTAGGCTGTGGAAAGGGCTAATTTGTAGCCAACTAGGCAGGCAAGTTTCTTTGCGAAAGTAAAGACAAATTGAGGGTCTTGATCTGAGATAATCTTGTCATAGAGGCCAAATCTGGTGTACACTTTGTGGAAAAAGAGGGAGGTGATCTCTTCAGTGGTGACAGTTTTCACTGTAGGACAGAGAATTATTCCCTTCATAAGGCCATGGTTGACCACAACCAAGAGAGAGTCATAGCCACTGGAAAGGAGAAGGTCAGTGATAAGATCACAGAAGACTTGTTGGAAGGGGTGGGAGTAGGATGAGGAAATTGAGGAGAGTGAAGGGATGGTGGGGTGGGTATTGACTTTGTTTTGCTGACAGGTTGCACAACCGGTGACATAGGAGTGGACAAAGGAAGTGAGACCTGGCCACCAGAATTTGAAGGTGACAAGTTGATGGATCTTAAGGTAGCCAGGGTGTCCAGCTGTGAGGGAGTCATGGTGTTGTACAACAAATGAGCATCTGAGTTCAAGATCTGGGGGTATGTAGATATGGCCCTGGTAGATGAGAACTCCAGTGTCATACTGCCAGTTGGAGAGTCAGAAGTTAAAGGAGGGGGGAAGATTGCCTTTCAAGGCATTGAGGGTATTTAAGACAAGGAGGTTATTTTTGGAGGATTTCACAATGAGTGAGGAGAGATCTGGAGAGACAAGGTTGATGAAGAGATCATTAGGGAGGGTTATGTTATCATTGTCCCATTTAGTGATTCTATGGTCAGGGCATCAGGAAAGAGCATCTGGGCCAGTGAGGAGTTTTCTAGGGACATGTGAAAAGTGGAGATCAAAGTCAGCTAGGTCAAGCATCCATCGAGCTTGGCATTGGTTGAGTTGTTGGAGATGGCAGAAGTAGGTAAGGTTCTTGTGATCAGAGAAGACAGTGACTGGATAGGCTGATCTGTGGAGATAATGTCTCCATGCCTTCAGGGAGCAAATGACAGCAAGAAGTTCTTGATCATAGATGTTGTAGTTTTGTTCTGCTGGAGAGAATGATTGGGAGAGGTAGGAATATGGCTTCTAATTACTGTTCAGGTCTGTTTGGAGGAGTATCCATCCTGAGACAATGAGAGAGGCATTAGTCGTGATGGCAAAGGGTTTGGAGGTATCTGGGAGGGTGAGGATCTGGTCAGACATGAATTTCTTTTTCAGGATATCAAAGGTGGTTTGTTGGGGGATGTCCCAATGCCAAGGGAGGTTCTTCTTGAGGAGATCAATAAGTGGTTGTGCGATGTTGGTATAGTTAGGGATGAATTGTCGGTAAAAGTTGGTGAAGCCTAGGAAGGAGTGGACATCTCTGAGTTTAGTTGGGGTGGGCCAGTCAGCAATTCCTTCTGTCTTAACAGGGTCCATGGCAATGACCCCTGGTTTTATGATGATACCTAGGTATTCTACTTTGGAGGCATTGAAGGTACATTTCTCTAGTTTCAAATGAAGGTCAAGTTTCTTCATGCAAGCTAAGACTTGTTGGGTATGGCAAGTGTGTTCTTTTGGCATTATTTAAGAAGATGAGGAGGTCATTCATATAGATGACGAGCCATCCTTCTGTAATCATGTCTCTGAAGGAGTCATTTATGAATCTTTGGAAGGTTACTGGGGAGTTGGTGAGCTCAAAGAACATGATAGGGGTTTGAAGAGTCCTCTGTGGGTGATGAAGGCAGCTTTCCATTGATCTCCATCTTTGATGCAGATATTGTTGCACCCCCACTGGCAGTGAACATCTATTTTCATGAATAGTTTGACATTCTTAAGCTTATCAATGAGGTCAGAGATGAGGGGAAGGGAGTAGGCATTACAGATGGTGTGCTGATTCAGATGTTGGTAGTCTTGGCAGGGTCGAAGGCTGCCATCCTTCTTTCCTATGAAGAAGAAGAGAAAGGCTTGGGGGAAATTAGATAGGTGAAAATTTTCAGATGCCAGGTGTTCGTCAAGAAAGTCATCAGTGGCTTTCTTTTCTTTGGAAGAGAAGAGGTACATTTTTCCAATCTTTGCCTCAAAGAAGGGTTTTAGGTTGATAGGGTAATTGTAGGTTTGTGGAGGGGGAAGGGTGGTCTTGGGATTTTCAAAGACTAAGACAAATTCAGAATATTTAGGAGGAAGAGTTTTCTTTTCTTTTCTTGCTTTAGCTAGGGTGGTGAGTTCAGTGGAAGTGGTGACCTTTCAGAGGTATTCTGAGGCAGCCCAGAGATAGTGAGCTTCACATTTCTGAACTCTGTGGATACAGTCCTGATGTTGGTACTACTTAATAAAGTGGTTACCAGTCCAATCATCCAGGTAGTCAAAGAGGTGTTTGTCGAACACTTCAAGGTTGGCAGGAATATGTCATAGAGTAGGGATTGGGGGAGGAGTGGCTTCCTTCACTGCTTGTTGTATTTCTTCTGTGGTACATGTGGGGATAGGGTGGTTTTATTTTGATGGTTTGTTTGGTCCAATCAATAGTAGAGTTAGTGGCTTTTAACCAGAGGAGTCCAAGGATAATGTTCTCGGTTCCACAGTGAATTAATTAGGTGGAACTTGACTTGTTGGATGATCAATCCAACATGCAGGTGGAGGGTAGAGGTGAAGCAGATGGCTCCATTTCAGTTTTCAGTTTGGTCTACATTTCATACTGGGATGGGGGTGTTGAGGTGTATGAGAGGGAAGTGATGTTTCTTGGTGAAGTCCCAGTCCATGCAGTTTATGGCTGCCCCAGAATCAATGAGGGCTCTGGTTTTGACAGTTTGCTTTCCAGCCAGGGTCTTTAACAAGATAGCAAGTTGCATAGATTTTGTTTCAAGATTGGCTAGTAGTACATGAGGAGAGGGAGATATCGAGGCATTTCTCCTATTTAACAATACTTGTAAGTGGAAATTCTTTTTACCACTACATCATTGTCATTGTCATCTATTTCAATGAGGAGGGGAATGGGTTCCTGATCAGTTTTGACCTTCTTGACCACTTTTGTCATGGTTCCTTTGGGAGTGATGGCATAGACAGGGCAAGCAGAGGAGAGGTGTCCTCTCTGTCTGCATCAGAAGTAGTGCCCTTCTGAGATACATCTTTTTCTCTCTTTGGGGGTGAGTTTCCTAGGGGGAGTGGTGGAGATGGTGTCAATATCCATGGTATCTGGGTTAATGTCATGTTTCTTAGATTTGTCTTGGTGGTAGACAATGTGAGTTGAGGGTTTCTTGTTTCAACAAGCAATCTCGTTGGCTCGGTTCCATTGGGTTTTGAAGTGAACTACTTAGGTGTACCATTTTTCAATGGTAGTGGGGACAGTGTCCATTTCCTGGATGTGGCGCATCAAGGATAGGGGAATTCCTACAGCAAAGAAGTTGATGAGAACATTGTCTAAGGTAATTTTGGAGATGGCTGCCTTGTTTTTAAACATAGAGATGTATGAGGGGAGGTCCAAATTGGATGTGATTTGATGGGTGGAGCATGATGGGAGGCATGGGTTTATATACTGCTAAAAGATGGTCCAAGCAAAGGGCTGAACTAACACAATAGGACCAAAGGGAAAGGAGACACATCATCTGTATGCAATGGAAGTAAATCCTGATGAAGGGTAAATGACTAAAGTACTGTGGGTATGATCGGAGTGGTGAGATTAGTAAGCCAGCAATGGTAAGGTCTTAATAGGGCTTAGACAGCTAAGACATAAGTTTAAAGGGAAGCTATAGAACAAAGAGAATGGAGTAACATAGGACAAAAGAGAATCATAACATCCATCAAGACAAGGTTGTGTTTTTAATTCCAGTGGGGATCTCCTTTGCAAGATACCAAATCCTTGGTAGAAAACATGCTATGCCAATGGTGGTAGTAGTATGATGAGTTGGACTTTGAGGTATAGGTCTTGTTACTATAGTCACCTGATGCCCTTGCAAGCACATTCATGAATACAGCCTGATGATTCTCCAATGTCTCATTTTTTTTGTCCCTGCCTACTACTTCCTTCTGCCTTCACCTTGAAATAGTCCTTGTCTCTTAATGAGTCACCATCATAAGTAGTGTTTCGAAGTCCAGTTGCAGACTGGTAGCACAACTGGCAACTGGACTGGACCACAACTGATCGCAACTGGACTGATGTCAGTTGCATGCAACCAGTCTTTACCAGTCCAGTTGCAGTTGCCTGGTTTCGGGAGAAGTTAGGCAACTGGTAAAAGACTGGTTGCAACCAGTCACAACCGGTGCACCGCCACCCCCTATCTATACTACCATTCAGGGGAATATTTGGTGATTTTTCCATATTTTTTGGAATTTATTTGGCCCATATATCACTCAAAATCAATATTTCAATGTCAAAAAGTGACATCCAACCCGGAAATGCTCATTTCTCACCCAAATTTAATTTTTACATTACACATTATAGAGGTTAGATGTGGCCATGAGTATGTAGAACACTTCATCTCTCATATAGAAATCATGAAAGTCACTTGATAAATTGATATAAGTGAATCTGGGTCAGTATACC
This sequence comes from Chiua aff. virens, assembly GCA_038094695.1. Classification (NCBI taxonomy): domain Eukaryota; kingdom Fungi; phylum Basidiomycota; class Agaricomycetes; order Boletales; family Boletaceae; genus Chiua; species Chiua aff. virens. Next base: position 5,009 of record JBBPUM010000809.1, on the reverse strand, counting down.
ACCAAAAATCAGCCAAAAATGACAAGTGACCCGGAAATGCTTATATCTCATCAGGAATGGATCCCCATGTCTCCCTCTATAGGAATCATATGTGGCCAGGAGTGTATAGAATAATCGATCTCACTAGCATGAAGCATGAAACACACATGGTGAATTGCTATAAGTGAATCCGGGTCAGTATACCCCCTAAATCAACATCAATCCGAAAATAGGTCATATCTACTGATCCTGTGATCCGATCCTTATGGTGTATGGGAGTCAGTTGTAGCTAGGAGTCCATAGAATAATTGGCCTCACTCATGGGAAGCATGATTCTCACTCGGCCAGGGGTTAGGGGTCGGTCTTTCAGGCAACTGGTTGCAACTGGTTGCACAACTGCTAAAAAACTGATCAGGACCGGTCCTAATCGGTCCAGTTGCGGTCCAGGACTCTTCTGGACATTGCTAGGACCGGTCTTGGTCCGGTTGCATGGTCTGGGGGTCAAAAAACCGGACCGGACCGGACTTTTAAACACTAATCATAAGCCACTTCTTTGTGGGGAATTCCATCTAAAGAGTCATCTGTTTCTTCCAATGGTTCAGTGTCATTGTCTGAAATAGTTTTATTGCCCTCCATGGAGGTTTGCTTTAGGCCAGGCTGAGGTAAGGGATTTATGTCGCAAGTCTTCCTAGGTGAATCCAAGAATATAAACTGATTATTAATGGTGTTTTCAGTGATGAAGCCTATATTCAAGACCATTCCTGGTATCCCCATGAGCTGAAGGTTCCACTTCTTTGTCTTGGTATTGTAGAGAATGTCACTCCTCTCACTGTCCTTCAATGCCTTCACTTTCACTCTCTCTTAAGTACCCCTCTCTCCAGCCCTCTTGTTCCCTTACTGCTCCTTCTCTATCCTTTTGCCAGAGGGGACCTTCAGGTAACAAGGATGGAGAACCCAGTTAGACTGCAATTTAGTGCTTATATTTGATCTGCATGAAGCAGTGTCTTGGAATTTTCTATAATGTTCATCAAGGTAAGATATCAATTCTTTTTGGATTTTTGGGAGTTCAAGATGAGGGAAGATATGTGAAACAAGACCTGGGCTTGAATGTGATAATTCTTTGGTCTCATCCAACACACATCCATTCAACTCCTAGTGATCAACTTGTCCATAACTGGAACAGTATGTCTGTCTGGAGGGGTTATAGTGGAACTGAGTTTCTGTAGATACTCTGTCACAAAACAATGCATATGGGTATCTTGAAAGAAGCTGGATGTCACTATATTTGGAAGTTGATGTTGCAACATCAACACACAGCCATTGCAAAAATAGGTTGAGGCCCAAATTGATGAATTCAAATCATTAAGTTTGTTGGTCATTAATATGTAGGCCACATGAGAAAATTCATCTGCTAGTAAACCCTTTGGGTATTGAACATAGCCACATAACACTTACCATATTAATACTATGGTATTAGATGATTGCAAGAGTCTTCATTACTAGGTAGGGTCCACAGTTGGACACCCTAAGTAGTGTTTTAAAGTCTGGTCTGGTCCAGTTTTCCATGTTCCAAATAAGGGAACCAGACTGAAACTGGTTTTTTTTAAACCCAGAAATTCCCAGGGCTGCAACTAGACCACTAAAAACTGGTTTTTTTTTATTTTAGCTCCACAAAAAGACTGGTTTGAACCAGTTGTAACTGGTCCTAAAATAGGGGCTGACTGCTTCCGATCCACCTAATTTTTATGTAATTTGGTTCACACAGTAAGAAGTTATGGCCATTTTATTGTCAAATACCCCCTCAGATGAGATATATCCATCAGAATTAATTTATTGTGACTGATTAGTGTGGGAATTAGGCTTAGTCATAATGAGACTAAATATAGTAGACACTCAGGGCTAGATGCTGACACCCAGACCTAGCTGATTGACCCAAAAATGGCCAAGATATTGCTATTTCTAGGACATATGTTATAGATTAGATCTATAGAATGATCACATAGTGTAAAAATTCCAAATAAATTCCTAAAACTCTGAAAAAATTGTGCTAAATATAGAAAAATCAGGGCGTTCAAGCCCTGGATGTGATTGGTTGCACCAAAAGACTGGTTGCAACCAGTTTTTTTGCAGTTATTTGATTTTTGAGAAATCTAGAAAGACCAGGACTGCTTTATTTGTAAAACTAAAAAGACTGGACCACTAAGGACCAGTCCTAATCAGTTCAGTTGTGGTTTTTGAGCAGTCCTAGAACCAGACCTTTAAACACTACCTCCAAAGTCATTGTTACCAAGAGTATGTAGGATAGATGACTGGTCAATCAGACTCATTATCATTTGGAGTAGAATGTGTGCAGTATAGGGACCATGGCCAATCAATCTGACTCATCATCAGAAATAGAATGTATGTACAAGTAAAATGAGGACCAGATCAATTGAGAATAGAATATATGTGGTATAAGGGCCATGGTCAGTCAATCCAAGCTGTCATCAAGTAGGCACTCTGTCTTGGTAGGTCATGCATCATGGCCACAATACATAGTACTACATTACATTGTTCATTGGATTATTTGTGGTACTTTGTTTGCATTGTTAGACTGATGCTGATATACAGCACTATCTCAAAATTATGTTTTGTTTTAAAAAGTGTTTGGACATTTTTGTATCTGTGACAAGGCCATCATGTTACATGCTGTCAGTGTATGTAAATGCAACATAACCAAAATATTAGCACAATACATTGCTGTGTGATTTGAAAGATAAGTAGGAGATACATCATAGGCTACAATAGTATGGATCAAATAAGATCCCCCTCTTGTAGAGTATAGTAGTAGCCCTCTGTCCCATACCTCATGGTTCCTATATAGATTGTGGTCCTGTTCTTTTATGCTTGCCATTTCTCAGTGTTCTGCTGTTGGCCACCACTGGTTTCTAGTAGAGTTAGACATTCATATAGGTATGAGTAACCCACATGTGTTGTGGGTTGGGTACAGTGTGGGTATGGGTATGAGTCAGACTTTCCTACCCATGGCAAACCCATACCCAACCCATGGGTTCATGAGTATCATTTTGACAACTCCTAGGGTACTCTCAGCCTGCTAAAGACAATGATTTCATACAGTTACTGCTCTACTACCACTCTATATTGGACATTACAGGCATACAGTAGCAACTAAACAGTATTCTAAGTGATTTTGGATGCCCTCTGTATATATAGATTGTCAATTTTAAACAAAACCCATGGGTTTATCCAACTCATAACATACCCTCACTGACCCACAGATATACCCATACCCACAGCCTTAGTGTTTAAAAGTCCGGTTTGGTCCAGTTTTTTGACCCACTGAACATGAAACCGGTCCGAAACCGGTCCTAGCAATCCTGGAGGCCCCAGACCGCAACTGAGACTGATCAGGACCAGTCCTACCAGTCTTTTTGACCAGTTGCAACCAGTTGCAACTAGTCTTGGCCGAAACCAGTCCAGGACTGGTCTGCAACTGGTTTTCAGGCTTTGATATATAGATAGATAATGTAGATTACATTCCTAGCTACAAAGAACTCCTATAGATCATAAGGATTGGACCACATGATCAAGATATATGATCTATTTGAGGATGCATGTCATTTTAGAGGTCATATGACCTGGATTTGATTATATCAGCTCCTACAGTAGGATCTATGATATGTGCCAGTGGGAGATATTGTTCTGTACACTCCTAGCTACAATTGATCTCTATATTGTGTGGAGATCAGACCACATGGTCGGGTGATATAGGCAAAACCGGGTCAGATGTTTGATTTAGGGGGGCATATGACTACATACTGATCTAGACTTAGGTATATCAATTCTCACAGTGGGATTCATGATTTATGGTAGTGAGGGGTATTGTTCTACGCACTCCTAGCTACATATGATCTCTATAGAGTGTGAGGATCGGACCACAGGATCCAAAGATATAGTCAAAACTGGGTCATATGTTGATTTAGACAGCATACTGAAGCAGATTGACTTATATAAATTCACAGAGTGGTTAGTATGGTTCCTGATAGTGAGAGGAAGTATTCTACATCCCTCTAGCTACATTCCATCTCCATAGTATGAGGGGCATTAACCACATAAGAGATGAGATAAAAATATTTCCTTGTGATATGTTAATTTCTAACATTGAAATACTGATTTTGAGTGTATATGGGCCAAATAAATTCCACACAAATCAGAAAAAATCACCAAAAATTATGCCACATGGTACTATAGATAGGGGGTGGCTGTGCACCAGTTGCAACCAGTTGCCTAACAAGCTACAAGACCAGGCAACTGCAACTGCAACTGGTCAGCAACTGGAGCAACTGGCAACTGCAGTTCAGTTGCAACCAGTTGCAGTCCAGTCCAGTTGCCAGTCTTTTGAATGGTCCTAGACTGGACTTTAAAACACTACATAGCATAGGTCTGGGTAAATCCAGGGTATGGGTATGGGTATGACCTCCAATACTCTGGGGTATACCCATGCAGATGCCTAAGTATAGTCATCATCATTGAGGGTTACTGGCATGGAACAGTATTTATTTCAATAGGCTGGTGCACATGGCAAAGAGTCATTAGGCATGAACAACACATGGTATCATGATGACAGATTGACAATGGACTGATAATAGAACTTTGGAATGACATTGGAATGACATCTCTGACACAGTTCTGTTAGTACTTGTTGAAGTATTAAATATATTCATGAACAAAATACACATGTCAAGCATCTGTTGCAAACTATGAAAGATCAACAAAAAACTCCTCCAGATCATGAGGAGTGGGCCTGTCCAGGTCTCAGTTTGTTGTGAGTGCACATACATAAGACATGAAAATATTGGATCCTTATGGTCAACGTCAGGTCAGCACTGTGAATGTGCAGTAGTGTTACAATCACTCTAAACCTTGCTGACCACTTTGCTGACATCCTTGCTGATACCTTGCTGACACCTTGCTGACCACCACCATAATCTGACCATTGGTGCTCTCTCAATAATACTATCCTAATCACT